>JAOVVB010000043.1:21824583-21845277 GCA_028570985.1 Heterobranchus longifilis
AAGCACACACGCGCGCGCGCACGCACGCACGCACGCACGCACGCGCGCACGCACGCACGCACGCACACACACACACACACACACACACACTGTAGCCAGAGTTCCTGGCAACCTTAACCAAAGTAAAACTAAGACTCTGTAAACAGTGATGTGTATTTACTTACAGACCTACAGCACAGGAGTCTCTCTCCTGTGACTTAAGGACGTCTGCAAAATCCACAAGCATGCATGCCTACACAATACAAACACACATCCTGAGGCGCATTAACACTGTCTGAGTGGAATGTAAGCTAAGCAGGGCGATGCAGATAAGACAAAGCAGAGCATTTTGCGATGCTGCACACACACTCACTGAAGTGCAGCGTGTCCTTTGCTTAGCCTCGCTGTGTATTTCGTCACACACACACTGCTCTCTGTCACAGGTCGCTCATGGGTGACGAGGCTTCATTCACTGTATAATAATGGGGGATATCTCAAATAAGTACCCACACCACAGAACTCATTTCACACTAGCTTGAGTTGGTCACATTGTGGATGTTACACAGACCTAATCCTCCTCTGTGTGAAACCTTATCATAGTCCCAACAGAATCTGTGCAGCTGTGTCAGTTCTCATAGCTGTCTTTAACCACAATTAATTAATGTAATTTACCTACTCCCTCTTTCTTTGGAATTCAAAGCAGTTTAAAGGGGAACATTGGCACAGGCGTGACTCGAACCTTTTATTGAACTGATCGCATACAATTTGACGCTTTAGTTGCCAAAGCTGTCATTTAAAGGTTAATTTATGCTCCCTTTACGTGTAAAAGGTATATATGCATTCATTTCAAACGATGTAACCGTCACTGCCCACATACTTCCATGCGTCATTTACATTGGCAATAGATGTTAAGCAATACATCCACTCAAGGGCAAAAGAATCCAAAAAAGTTTCTGACAACAATACATCAATGTAGAAGATATTTCTTTATCTATTAAAGCCATCGCCATTCCGTTCCACCATTTTATAAATTTCTTCGTTGTGTTCTATGGTTGTCTCTCACTTGAACTATTGGCTACACTGCCCCCATGATTTCCAGTGGTACTGCTCTGTTAATCCATATCCGTAAGCTTTTAGAATATGCAGAAATACTGACAAAATGAACAGAGTATGGACACAAGGCTCTGTCCATATCCATATAACATTGAGCATAAATGAGCCTTAAAAAGGGCCAAACTGACCAAACAAAGACTTTCTATTAGACTTATCAGCAGTTATCAGGTGGCTAGTGTTGATTTCCAGTTTTGGTGTTTGCTTTTCTCGTTCTCAGCAAATATTTGCTGTTTACAACTGAAACATAGAATTGTAGCGCAAATACTTTGGAATTGATTATCCCCCTTCTTTAAGCATGAGCAAAACTGGTAAATAGTATTCTGATGTGGTTTACAAATGGGCTGTGGTGACTCCTCTGCTGTGTAATACTTTTAAGTGCTCTTGAGACCCCACACTGCCCTCTGCTGACATGGCTATCATTTACCTCCCCCCTCACTCCTTTCTGTTCCACTGTACTATACCCTCCTGTTCACAGCTTCACTCTCTTACTTAAGCAAACAACTCTCACAAGGCCCTCATTAAAACATCCCAGTTGCAAAGTTGTAAAGGAAATGTAGCACACTGATTCTAACCAACGTGCTGCCTCACTCTATAAATGGTTACACACACACACACACACACACACACACACACACACACACACACACACACACAGAGTCCTGTAAAAACTGCCTGAGTCACTGAGCAGACTGTTGTGGCTCACTAATACAATGAAGAGCCGGTGGCGGTACACTAAATCCCACTGCCCCCGCTTGTTATTCCAATTGACCCATTGACCCGTATAACACTGTTGGTTCTCCATTGTTTAATTTGAAAGTACGTCAGTCAGTGGGAAACGACAGGGACATCAAATTCAGTCTTCACTGATGGAATTAGCAGTTATTGATTGCTCTAAAAGTTATGCCTGTATCCGATTCAGAATTTTGTCAGTCGACTCAGATTTGGCAGTTCAGTACGACGATTCGACCATTCGTTCTGTGGTTTAAGCCTGTTTTATTACAGTTGATTACAGTTTATGCATGCACAACGTGGTGTATGGCTTGTTAGACGGCTTTAGGGCATGTAAATCAGCATGTCAACAGCCAGATCTACAGACTGCCGTCTCCTATTAAACTGACTTAGTGTTAGTATAAACACATTATATGTTCCTTTTTTCATGGAGACTATCAAGCAACACTTTATTAAACTGCCAGATTTTTGAAAAGGGTTCAGCGGGACAGCAACATTCACATAATATAGTGAACAAGCCAAATTAGCCCTCCGAGCTAATGCATGCTAACTACTCTAATCGGAAATGTGCAACAACATTATTTGCCGACACAAGGTATCAAAGATAAGCCAGAGACTATAGTGTAGTAAATTGCTGCGGGCTATAAATTCACCAAGCAGAAGTTCAGTTTCACTCACCCTGGGGTGGTCTGCAGCTCGCAGCTGACTAAACTGAAAGTGAAACTTAAAAGCTGAGCAGCGTTAAAGAGAGTACATCTCACTCTGCAGCTAATTCTGAGGACCGAAATGTGCCCAGAAGTACACTGCACACTGACAAAAAAAAAAGAAGATGGCTCGACTTGAAGAATCTCAGTCGACTGAGGGGGTCTACGACTGATGATTCGAATCTTCGAATTTCAGGGGGCAGCCCTACTAAAAGTAATGGGACACATCAAAAACATATTTATTACATGTTATGTTAAATATGTCAGTATTACAGTTTCTTAGAAACATACAAAAATGTTAAACATGTTGTAAATCAAATGTTGGTGTTTTTGATTTAATGCTGGAGTAAAGCTGGTTTGAGAACTCATCACAGTTATTTCCTATAAAAACACCAGCAAGCCTGTCCGTAAGCAGCCACTCAGGAGTGAATGGCCATCTTTGTGAGTGTTCATAATCACTTGTTCTCAGGCATGATTACATTACTGTGCAGCTTTCCCCTCATCACTGATCGAGCTCTGGACGGTATCAAGAGAGGACAGGAATGCACTGATGCAAAAGCTTTTATTGGGTGATTGGTTTAGCCTGGATGGAAGAATTTGTGATTGTCTATTAGCAATAATATGGCTTCTCATACCTTGGTATAATAGTACTTCCGCAATGTGGGAAGTTGAAGAAAAACCTGAATCTTTTTATTAGCATTTGTGGAATGTTGACATAATGTTTTGAATTGTGTTCTTGTTCTTGAGTTTTCAACACACCCTTTCCCTGAGAGGCTTTCAGTCTCCGATTGTCACCTGTTCTGCCAGCAAGGTTGCCTTCCCTCCTGGGGCCGGTTCCCATCTGGGCTTGGCCCCGGTCACATGGTCATCCTCAGCTCCTGTTTCCTGTTCCTGTCACCTGATACCTGTCACCTGCTACTGAGTGAGCCAACACCCTCTTTGCCTCTCTCTGGCTCCATCCTTTCCTGTATTTATGTCCTCCCTTCTCCCCTCTATTTCACTCTCCGTCAGGTGGGGATGCTAGTATGAACTACCAGGGGAAATTTTCATAATTGGCAAAGTACTGACAAGCCCTGTCTTGCACTTCCAGCAAACCACCAAACAGATTCTGGGAAAAAAGACCTTGCTGCTGTCGCCACCTCACTCTCCATCCAAACACAATACACATAAAGTAGTTAAGAGCAGGAAATGTCTGTCATCGAGGAACAGAGTGGAGCTGAACTGCAGCAGCATTCTTCTCTTTGTCAGCATGATTGTAGAGCTGTCTCCCAGCATTTTGTATGAGTGTGTGTACTGTACATGTGTGTTTTGTCAAGCAGAAATCTGACGATACACATCGAAGAAGGCTTTGTGTTATCTGATTGACGGCATGTTTATGCAACAGTCTGGAAACAGGAGTATAACGGTGCTACATTTTCAAAACTTAAATCCCAGTGATAGGGATGTTAATGTTGTTTAACTGACAATAAGGATTTTGACCGATAAATACTATCATTTAAACAGTTAAAAATATATGATTAAAAAAAGTAATTAAACACATACACATGCCTTTTATTGGAGTGGCTTATTGCAGAGCTTAAATTAAGCTCTTTTCTTCCTGCTAAATTCGTGACTCTCACGTCCGACTGCTGGACGGTGCTCACAGCGGAGAGCTACGTGACACAAGTCACTATATCTATGAGGACTGGCGGGTTAAATCAGCCATCCTACTAATGCAGAGTGTGCTGGGCAGACACACAGCTGACAATCTTGTAGCTAAACTGGCGGTGGAGACTTGGGGTCGTGGCTGCTTGTGTCCATGACAATCTCTTCACATTGTCACATTGTGACTGTGTGGCCGGTACAGCACAGCTGAGTCTGGGCCTTAACTCTCCTGGTTGCCAGCTTGTCGGTTAACGGTTAATGATTGGTTAACGAGGGTTGGCTATCGGTCAGAAAAAAATAGCTGAATTAAATGGTAAATGGACTGTACTTATATAGCGCTTTTTTAGTCTTTGTGACCACTCAATGTGCTTTACACTACAAGTCATTCATCCATTCACACTACATTCATACAAGAGGATGGCAGAGGCTACCATGCAAGGTACATGCTCAGCAAGGGATATACACACACACTCACACGCTGATATGCCTTCGGGGGCAATTTGGGGTGAAGTATCTTGCCCAAGGATACTTCGGCATGTAGACTGCAGGAGCCGGGGATCGAACCATCTTCCGGTTAGTGGACGACCGCTCTACCTACTGAGCCACAGCCGCCCCGCAGCCATTAACATCCCTACTACACAGTGTGGAAGGAGGAGGTTAGAAATTTCCTGGATGTTTCAGTTTAGTATATTAATCTCTGGTAACTGACGCACAAGGGTTGTTTTCAACAGAGGACCTTGCTGAAAGCCTGAGGTTTAATTTGAATTAAGGTTTAGGCTCCAAGCTTGCAGACGTCTGTGCACCCTATGTTCAGAAAGCATCCCTGAATAATGAGTTTATACAAATTCCTACCCCAGAAAGCTCAAGTCTGCAAGTTTCTCAAGTGTCTTCCTCCCTCACATCGTTTGAGGAGTCGACTGGCTTTCAACAGGACAGACAGTGGGTCCTCTGTGGGCAGCAGAACCAGGGACTGATTGAGGGGTTAATCACTGCATAGTTTTGGCCTGTTACTCTCGCTGTTCCCCGCCAGCCTGTCTTGTCTGTCCATCTTAATGGCAGATGACACACACGCACACACAGACGCACACAGCGCGGCTGGCGGAGGAATGTTTCTGAACGCTGTCCCGTCCAACAACCAGGCTCTTGTGAAAGCACTTGGCATGGCCACAGCCGCAGCACTCTCCACAGCTCTCCTATCGAAAGCCACTTTGTGTTTGGTTGCCGTTGCCATGGTGAGGAGGAGTTTTGGGGAATATGACGATGGAATGTTTTTTTAAAACCGGTCCTGGAAACGGCCCTCGTCTGATGTACAGGATGTTTTGTGTGCTCACTTTGAATTCTGGTTAAGGCAGGCAGAAGTGTACGCAACATTTAAAGCACTAATAACAGTATTCTTAAGATTTTGTGTTTAAGCCTGCAGTTCAAACCACCAGTTCAAACCACTTGATAATCAAGTATTTTGATAATCGAGTTATCATTTTCAAGAAAAAAATGTCAAACATTCTCAGGTTCCAGTTTCTCAAATGTGAGGATCTGCTGCTTTTGTCTTGTCTTTCAGAGTAGTACATTGAATATTTTGGGGTTTTGGACGGTTGGTCAAAAAAAATCAATTTGAATATGTCAATTAGGGCTCTGGGAAATTTTACAGACCAAACATTTCGTCAAAAAAAGCAGTGTCTTTTTCATTTCTGTATATGGTTTTATATATTTGATAGCATAACCTGCAAAAATTGTCACTTGAGAAAGTATTTTCTATTCTGTTTTGACTGACATAATATCATGTGTCTCCACAGCCTTTCTTCAGACTACTGAACCTACGGAAGCTCGGCCTGAGTGACAATGAGATCCAGAGACTCCCTCCTGAGGTGGCCAACTTCATGCAGCTGGTGGAGCTTGACATCTCCAGAAATGGTACACAAATACACACACAAGTTCACTGTGCACTTGTCAGTTGCTCTACAATCCCTGCCCTTTAAGACCACCCATTAACACACAATTACTTTAATTACATGTTTTAAAATAACCTTCCGCTCTCGTCTAGACCACCCCCCAAAAAACCCAAAACAAAAAGGGGGTCATATGATCTCTGCCATGTGGTGTTAAGCAATAGGAGCATAGCCAAATCAGTTGGAGAATAAACACACTAGCAGCAGCCATCAGAAAAATATTAGCCGTCCTTCTTTGCCAGATTATCCACTTTACCCACTTTACTCTACTTTGCCTTTTAAGACCAGCAAAGAAAGACATTCAGGACCATAAGTTAGCCCAAACTAATATTACATACATGTTACAGAGACTTATGGTGAAACTAGTTTCATTTGGGGCTGCTATTTAATTTCTGCAACTCATCAGCTGTAACACACACAGATCGTGCCCTTTCTGTGTCCTTGCATGCTGCACACAAACACACTGATACTCGGCGGCAGGAAGGGCCTATATGGTAGATGAGAGACATCTGCTCTGCTACACTCTGCATCAGGTGCTGTGGGAGCAGTGTGCAGCGGCCTGTAAGGGCCTTTTCCATCTGTCTGCCTGTCTGCTCCTGCTGCAGGACCACGCTGAGCCAGATAAGCGTTATAGGCTGCTTGGCTCAGTAGGGATTTCTTAACCTGCACCTGCAGGATCCAGTGGTAAAAATTCTTTAACTGGTCAGGCCAGTAGGGCAGATTTCTTCTTGTGCCTTCTTTATGTGTATCTTTGTACAGTCTAGTTCTTAATAAAGGGGTGAGGTGTAGTCATCTACCTGCCTTGCAATGAGTAAGTGTTTGGGAAGCTCTAACTTTAGCTAAATTCTATTGCCCACTAACATTGGAGAAATGTCAAATGTCAAAAATAAATTTTTACACCCAAGTGAATTATTGCTTTTATGGCACAACAATATGTTTGTTTGCTTTGCAGTACAATATGCTTTCTTTCTTACAGATCTCTGACTAAGTCCAATCTGCATAGTTTGAAAATGCGGTGGGACTATGAAAGGCAGAACAGAGGCATAATGGATGAACAGCCCTATAATCAAAGGAGCCTTAACATCATCCAGCTGTACACTTTAGCAAATTTATCTATTCTGTCTATCTCTCACAAATAGGTTTCCCTCCGAGTCCTTTTCTCTTTCCATTTACCAGTCCCTTAATTTCTGCATTTGACCATACATGGAACACCATCCTATTAAGACTAAAGTAACAGATTGCTCTCTAAATTTTATGTGATGGAAGGAAAATTAAGATCTAATAGTGAACTTTCCTCCCTAGTACAACGTCCATCTCTCCCTGTCTCATTTTCCCTTCTTTTCTCTCACTTCCTTGCTCCTGGCCATCTGGTTGTGATTACAAGGAACTTAAAATGATTCGCTCCATAGAATATGACCCCCCCCCCGCTATACATTCTGTGTGTCCATGACCATGCCTGTCTCCCCCTAACCCACCTCCTCTTTTCTCCTGCAGACATTCCTGAGATCCCCGAGAGCATTAAGTTTTGCAGGGCCTTGGAGATTGCAGACTTCAGTGGAAACCCCCTGTCCAGGTAAGTGAGTGGGAACAGCCCGTCACTCTATTAATCATCACTGTGAGAAAATATGATGTTTGCCCAGATGCAACAAGGGTAGAGAGAAGCAGCAATGCTTTGAAAAACGAAACAAAGCATGATAATTGTCATATATGTGCTCTAATTACTTTGCTTTCCTATTTTAAATGTGCAGTGAGTCGTAACGTTTGAATGTACAGTCTGCACTTTATGCTGATTTGTAACTGCAATTCTTGAAATCATTCAGTTGTTAAGAAATAATTATGCACAGTGCATGAACCAATGCCTGGAGGTGGTCGTGCTTTGTGTGACAATGTGCTTTCAGACCACACAAAGCTCAGTATGAAACTTAAGTGTACGGTAACCTAACCTGGATACTAGTTAATCCCTATGATATTCCAATATAAAGTCACTGTTGCACTGCTCTGTGATTGCATTTCTCGCCACATCTTACACATAACATCATCCTATAGAAATGCAACAGAACGACTAGATAAAGCTTTGATGCTGAATAATGTAACAGATGGGAATATGTAAAGGGCCAATTGTCCTGTGTGTGAGTCAAGTGATCCCATGCATTGTACAACAAAACCCTATAAGTCTTTCTCTCCACTATTTTCCCTCCTGTCTTTCTGCTTCAGGTTGCCGGATGGTTTCACTCAACTCCGAGCGCTGGCTCACTTGGCACTCAACGACGTGTCATTGCAGACGTTGCCCAACGACATTGGAAAGTATGTACACGTGCACAATGGCTTACAGTAGATAATTTGATGAATGAAATGTGTTTTTTCTCTCGGATCGTTTCTGATTTTGTAGAGTCTGAATTGTGTAAAATTTTTTAAACCCATATTCACCGTTAACAAAAAGCTGTTTATCATATTATCACACACTCTCAAATTATCTTGAAGATTTTCATTTAAATAAATGTCTGTTAAGTCAATATCTATCGCCGAATGAGGTAACATAATTGTGATTGAGCCTAAGGCCCACTGATGAAAGACCTTGCATTTGCAGTATTAATACGAACTGTCCCAGGAAAAATCAATACAAGGCAGCGACACTGTTTGAGTGAGATCCAAAAACACACTGGCAATTACCACTTATCGCCATAGGCACCACCAAAGAGAACGAAACGAAGATCTAACTTATAATAATAACAAACAATTGTTTGAAATTGGTTGAAAACACTGTTTTCCAATGGTTTATTGACTAAGCAATTAATTGTTTTATTTGAAAAAAAAATAAAGCAGTAGATTAATTCTTTAGAAACGGTCAAGATTCTTACTGGTCCTTGTTGCCAGACTGAAGGCCTCCGACTCAGTTAGAGCCTCGATACATTCAGAGACTGAGCAGGTTTTCAAGGATTTGTAATTCTGTAGCCCAGTGGGCTGTGAGGCAGCTCTTGGCCACTGCTGCGCTCAGACAGATGGAGGAGCCCCTCACCATGCCAGGCAGCCCGGTCGAACAGACCTGCCATCTGACTAACCAACCTGCCTCTGCTCTCCCCTCTCTTACTCCCCCATCCTCTTCTCTGGCTGCCTGCCAACTCCTGTCCCTCTTTCTCTTTAACTTTCCTCCTTTTCACTGCCACTCCTCCTCCTTTTATAGCCTGGCCAACCTGGTGACGCTGGAGCTCAGGGAGAACCTGCTGAAGTCTCTGCCCACGTAAGTGTCATCTCCCTCCAGCGTACAAATGCTCGGCTCGGCCTCTTATCTAATTCCCTGCCATCGCCATCAAACACAATAAGTGCCTGTTGACAATACAATGATCTCACAATATGTGAGGAATTGTCACTGCTGTTTCTCCTTTTTATTACTTTTACTATTGTTTACTTTTCATGTAGAACCCCTCTCGACTACACATGCACTAGTTTTAGGTAAAAGATTGATGTAAGAGCATGACAGAAGACACAAGTTGCCTGTAGCGATGTAGGTTTAAAAACATTCTTTGCATATGTCAGTACATGTGAATGAATAGTATGTCGTAATAGTTTGCAAAGCTCTGCGCTTTGTTCTAAGGGCGCATATTTGTGTGACTTACTGCATGTGCTATTTTGTGTTTTTCAGGTCGCTCTCTTTCCTGGTGAAACTGGAACAGCTGGACCTGGGCAGCAATGAACTGGAAGTTTTGGTAAATCAACTCATCCCTCTTTAACCATTTAATGTAATATAATATAATATAATATAATATACAGCAGATATCATTCTACTGTTCAGTGCTCAAACAACACCCTTGTGCCTTAAGAATCTATTTTGAATGTTTGCACTGCAGCACACACACAGAGTGACATGTGTCACAAATATCCTTCTCACATTCCCGCCACAGTAATTATGATCCAAACCACATGTTTACTTCGCCAAACGCAGCAGGGCCGGTCTGTTAGACCCGAGGCCCTGCGTGCAGTATACCGCACAGCGTGCGCCGCTTTAAGCCTGGGGAACGCCCACCTTGTCTCATAAGACGGTAAACAATTCCTCATGACCTGACAAGGGCGGTAGCTGAGCAAATACTTGACATCTATGGTTGCCATAAGCCACTGCTTCAATGACATTATACTTAATTTCATTTATCACTTTGATTTGAGTTCATTTTGGGAGACTTGTGAGCCCAGGATTGCAAACAAATACTGGATGATTTTGGAGCTTCAACAAGTGTAATGCTTTGTTCGCACCAATGTTTCGCACTGTGCGATTACATACAAAGTCAACGCAAAGACGTGAATAGGCGCAAATTCGTCTGGGCCTGTAAAAATGAATTATATTTTTTGTGACGCCTATCAGTGTTGAAATTCTCCTGCACAGCATACCCCTGATCAATGCAAACTCCATTCTGAAAACAAGCATTTTAAAAGTTGTTTGCTTGTCGCCTTCCGGACAGACCTGACAAAGCATGAATTCAGACTTTATACTAATCAGCGTCATGATGTAGTTATATCGGCATCCTTTTGAACCATTTATTGCAATTAAATCATCGGTTCAATCAAAATCGGTTTATTTTGGGTTCATTCCGCAGTAGTCGTGGCACTCATCCAGACACAGTTCCTGGAGAAGGCGGTGAAATTCACAGAGCTGTGTGTGCCTCCGGATGATGTTATGAACTCAGACACAACAGCGTTTGGTTTTCCGACGTATCTGGGACTTCCACAACAGGCACAAAGCAGCAGTTATCTCGGCCATGGTTGATGACAGAAAGAAATGGCAGAGAGAAAAGTTGGTGTCTATACTGAACGCTAATATACACAAATGCATATTCACAAACTGGTGTGAACAAAGCATAAGGAATAACAGATCCCAAAGACAACAACTGTATTTAAAGATCATGTTTCTTGAAGTTGTTGACCCGATGTCTGTAATCATTCAATTCATCTATAAAGTGTGTGAGTATTTAGGGCACATGATTTCTATTTGCTGTGGCCTCAACCCCTCTGACAGTTTACAAAGGGGGCAGATTCACTCACTGTTGTGTGTGGTGATTATAGCATGCAGTCCCTGGCTTTGCACTCACAAAAAATAATAAAAGAGCCCCCATGTTCTCCCTCCTCTCTCTTAGCCGGACACTCTCGGTGCTCTCCCCAACCTGAGGGAGCTATGGCTGGACCGTAACCAGTTGTCCTCATTACCACCAGTAAGTACAGTTTCATACAAATGTTTTTTAAGCTGCCCTTTTGCAAGAACACCATTTTTCTTTTTAATCTTCTATATATATATATATATGAATGAACTCCCACTAGCAGATTTCTCCCCCTTATTTGTGCTGTGAAGGTAATAGTTGTATTGTGCCTCCGTGGCTCACTGTAAGTGGTATTTACTGTGCTTGTGTGTAGGAGCTGGGGAACCTCCGGAGACTGGTGTGTCTGGATGTGTCAGAGAATCGTCTGGAGGAGCTTCCCTCAGAGCTTAACGGCCTCCTGGCTCTCACTGACTTGCTGCTCACACAGAACCTGCTGGAGGTCGTCCCAGACAGCATAGGTGAGAGAACACAAGGGGAAAGAGAGAAACGTTGTTTTAGCAGGGATTGAGACCGAAAACAGTGTCGGTGGGGGGCGTGTTGTTTAACAGAAAGTGCGATCCAGAAAGTCGAGTTTGAGTAACAGATTGCTACATTTAAAGGCTTATCAGATGCCAAGACACTGCATTGCACAGCTTGTAATACTCAGACAGGATTTTACAACTGTGGAAAATTATCACAGCAGCAGCAGTTTTATCTTTTGTCACAATGATTGAGAGGCAAACAGAAGAAATATGGTATTCACATTGCAAGGTAATGAAAAAGTTTACAAAAACATGCACATCCAAACAATAAAAATTAGGTGCTGGGCAAAAGAACATGTAAAAGATGGAAAAATATAAAGTCTGCACCCTAGATTATGCTCCCATGAACATATATTATTTAATTACCACCAAGGGGACGTTTTGAGCGTCATGATCTGAAGAAGAGCATGACGCCATGTTGCAAGGCAATCCACCCAGAATCTACGCTTGCATGTATTTGATGGGCCAAAACAGTTCCTTTTTTAGATGTTGTCACATTGCGTTGAGGTTCATCTCTGTTGTAACCATCCTCACAGTTCATAACCTCAGTCACTCCCATGAACATGTCATTTGTGCACATACTGTATTAGAATATTATCAATTGTCAATATTGTTTCTCAGCAAGACAGCAAGACAGAAATAAGGCCAATATTAGTTGACATGAAAGAATCCCAAAAATGTGGGAAACTTTGCCATCTAATTGTGCAGCAGTAGATTCAGTAAACCCTGAGGCAGGCCCACTGTATGCAGGAGAGTCCTCTGTTAAACAGCACTGCCCTCTGCTGGAAGAATAATACCAGTGAAGAGTAACACAGGCAATAAGAACAGCTTGTGATCTGTTTGTCTGTTCTCAATTGAATGAGAGTGTGGGTCCATATTAAAAAAATAAGATTACAACTTGTCACATCTAGTGTTGGTGTCTTATCTAGTGCTGGTATTGTGTTTTGTTAACTGGTATTGTGTTTTGTGTCCAGGCTGCCTGAAACAGCTGTCCATCTTGAAGGTGGACCAGAATAGACTGACCCAGCTGACTGATTCAATAGGAGAGTGTGAAAACCTCACAGAACTCGTCTTGACAGAGAACCTTTTACAGGTAGCGAGATATAAACCACTTACAACAGCCTCACACTGACTATTTCTGTATGCACATTAATACCTAAGTTCAATTAATGGCTGTTAAGCTTCATTACCATTTTCACTGAATATTAATGACTTCTGTCTCACTCCCTCAAAGTCACTTCCTCGCTCGCTGGGCAAGCTGAAGAAGCTGACCAACCTGAATGTAGACCGCAACCGTTTGGGCAGCGTGCCCAAAGAGCTGGGCGGCTGTGCCAGCCTCAACGTTCTCTCACTGAGAGACAATCGCCTGGGCAAACTGCCTGCTGAGCTTGCAGATGCCACTGAGCTGCATGTGCTGGATGTGGCTGGAAACAGGTAAACCTCACTTAACACCCTGAACTGTAAATAATTCACAGCAGCCTTTCGTGCGAAGGTCAAAGATTTAATTAGAATGCCTTTGCCAAAAATTGACTTTTGGCATTGCCAGCATCCTGCAGAGATGTTGCGCCTCCAAGTTTGCCCTCTAAAGTGATCAGGAGCTAACAATTGCCGCTTTCACACAGAGATTCTGCAGTAGTGCCGTAAAGAAGATCCGCCATTACGCCGGCTTTGCTTTTTAACACAGAACCAAACAACGGTGGCATAATGCTGCCCCAGTGTGTTTTAGATAGCATGCCAGCATTCAGGGAGCAAAAGAGGCGTGGCATGTGTGTGTCCGTGTTCGTACCTTTTATGCAGAAGGGCGAGGTGGAATATTGAAACATTCCCGCCTTGAACAGGCTGTGTGAAAGGGGCTCATATAACCTCATGTATTTTCAGAGCTGAGGTGCTAAATTATGGAAATGATGTATCTGAAAACCTCGAGCGAATGCATCATTGTGAAAGGGTCATTGGTAATTTCCGAAAAGTTAATAGCAGGAGCAAGGTTTCTGCAGAATTGTGAAGGTTATTCCTGCAATTCTTTTTCTCTGTAACTTCATTTAACAAACAGTACACCTGTCCTGATTAATGCATCAAATTATATAGTTTCTTTGAACTCTTAACTTTGGGTCAGAGAGTTTTGTGATCATCAGTCTTCTATCCCAATATAGGTCATTTCATATCTTGATATTGATATATATCACTGTATAGCATGTTTTCTGGTAATTCAATAAATAAATAAATAGTCTATATAAAATACTCACATGGTAAAGCCGATATTGTATACTCCATGTTAGCAATACAGCACCTCTAAGCTTCGCTCCCTCGTGCAAGGATCAGAATGTAAAGCGCCGGCAGCTGGTTTTTCGACATTGCGATAGAAACGATATAGTAATATCGTTTTGATGATATTTAGCATCATATCGCCCAGCCCTATTTAAGATCATAGAAGTCAAGATATTTTTACTTACTGAAAATAAAAGGTTGTGGCTCATTTTATCCCATCCATTCTTTTGTCCAGATTACAAAACCTGCCTTTTGCCCTGACAAACCTCAACCTGAAGGCCATGTGGCTCGCAGAGAACCAGTCACAGCCAATGCTCAAGTTCCAGACAGAGGATGATGAGCGCACAGGAGAGAAGGTGCTAACCTGCTATTTGCTGCCCCAGCAGCCTTCTCCGAGCCTAGGTGAGTGGCACTTAGTTAATGCAATGTGAAGTTCTAATTGGATTGTTTTTCATTAGACATATGTAGGATAAGACTTGATCAGTCATTCATATGTGTAAGACATTTAAATCTTCTATGTGGCCTAATCCAACTTCATCACAGTTTAAATCACAATAGTGGGGCGACCTCTTGCAGTAGAGCGTGCGCCCCATGCAGGCGGCGTCCTTGACAGCGACCCGGGTTCGAGTCCGACCCGCGGCCCTTTGCTGCGTGTCACTTCCTCTCTCTTCCCCCTTTCCTGTCATTCTCCAGCTGCTCTATCGAATAATAAAAAAGCACTACAAATGATCTTAAAATCACAATAGTATTAGTTTTGAATTAATTTCATATATATTTATATCATTTTATATTGTTAGTCATAGCATGCTTTTTATCATATATGTGTTCAATGAATTGATCCTTAAATTATTTTGAATACTAAAATACAAAGACAACGGCGGTATGAGATGGTAGTGTATGAAATGGCTAACTTATTTGCTGTATTGTTTTCCAATTGTTGTCCAATGCTGTATGTTGTCCATTTAAAAGTAATCTACAGCTATAAGCTCAGTTTGACACCTTTCTCTCCTTTTCCTTCACGTTCCACAGAGAACTTGCTGCAGAACAGTGTTGATGACAGTTGGACGGACAGCAACCTGAACCGAGTGTCAGTCATTCAGTTCCAGGAGGAGACCAAGGCTGAGGAGGAGGACGATGAGGCTGCTGCAGAGCGCAGAGTGAGGAAACGCAACAATACAGCGTCACTTTATAAACCCTCTTCATGTCGTTTTGCTCAGATAATTTCTCGGCTTGTATTTGCTGCTATATTCATGTCTTTAACGTTGTTTTTTCTTTGTGTCAGGGCCTTCAGCGCAGAGCCACACCGCACCCGAGTGAGCTGAAGGTGATGAAGAAGGTGATTGAGGAGAGGAGGAATGAAGCGTACACATCCAGACCTGATGGAGAAGAAGAGTCCCCCAATCCACAGGTGCATACATCTTTCTGGCTTGTGACATAAATCACCTGCTACTGTAGGAAGCAGACAAAAAGCAGTTTTCTACTCTTTGTTTTCACACTGTTAAAAGGCCTCACTGTCCACTGAATGAAGCTGAAATGCAACTCTACTTTTTGCACCATTATTCACTGGTGCACTTGATCTTGAATTAATTAAAGTGGTGCTTTTGGTTTCAGGATAAACGGCTCAGTGACCTCTCCAATCAGAGCCACGACTCCCAGGTGTCCAATAGCACACTGTCAGCCACCTCCCATGAAGAACGGCATAATGTGACTGCGGCCTCGCAGAGGGAGGACCTCGTAGACGGCCACTCCCCTCAGGATGAGGAAGAGCTGGATGAGATGGAGGTGGAGTACATTGAGGTGAATATTTAAAACATCTTATCCATAATTATGTCACAATAACTGCAATATTGCAATACCGCAACAGCCACAACCACTATGTTCATGTTGAACATGAGGCTAGGCCCTCATTGTTTTACACTTCAAAGCGTGTCTATTGAATGTTAAATAAATTCATAATGAAAACAAGTTAAGAGTATAATTTACAGATAAACAAAAGGGGGGCATTTAACAAACGATTGAGTTGTCCGGGTTGTTTTTTCCTCGTGCCAGTGATTGGTTACCTTGCATGGCAGCTGGATTACGAGATCACACAAGAATCACAGATTTCTCGCTTGATTGATCGCTTAAATCCATCTTGCCAGGCTCCAGTACAAGTGTTTGGGTCTGGACACGATCTGACCGGACCAATCAGCATCCTGTGAGGAGCGACTCGTAGCTACAGGCGTGGTTTAGATGTTCATTCAAAACCTCCTTTGAGGAGTTAACAGTAACGGCAGGTACAGGCGTGACTTAGGTGTGTGAGCTGTGAGATAATCAAAACAACAATGGCGTCTCCATGTAAATGCTGCAATAATGCACTAGCGTCAGTTATATCAGAGCTGGAGAATATTTCTTCATTGAAAGAAGAGCAAAGAACGGCACAGAAGGCTTTTCTGCACTTCTCCTGACTGACAGACGGTTCGTCCAATCAGCTGCCGGGTATTTTTTCAAAGCGCCTGTCCTTTCCAAACAGTTTCTAATGACAGCTTCTCAGATGGTTCTGTGAAACAACCATCTGACGGTGTCAGGTTAGCATGTTTGATGTGGTAACACACCGCCCTCGTCTTATACAGAACTCTCTCTCTCTGTTGCTGTTGAAGCTGAACAGGAACCTGCAGGCAGGTCTTCCAGCTCCACCTTTTCATTTACACTCGCAATAGTGTGACTGACTCGCACGGCAATCTGCTTGTTGTGCTAAACTCAGCACCTGTTGCTGACGGTGGACAGCTAAAAGTTTCCAGGCGGAATTCAGGCTTGTGGAATCTGGTTCCACATTATGTGTGTCAATCTACATACCATATCTCTACATACTATATGTAGATATGTGCTACGACCACATACCGTGCTGTTGAACCACCCTAAATTGCCGCAGGAGAAATTCCTTCACCACGACCCCCCTGTCCGTAATATTGTGAGCATCTGTATATATTTACTTTGCTAACATTTTTAAGAAAAACACCAGTTGATGATCCTTCTAACTGAAAGATAATTCTCTTTTTCTAATTAAATCTCTACCCCTCTTTTCTGCAGCCCACGGTGCACTTTGCAGAGGAGCCCATCATCCGTGGTTTGGATGAGGACGAGGAGGAGGACGGGGAAGATGGTGAGAGGAGCGACGAGGAAGAGAGGCCGGCATTCCCCGCAGAGAAGCAGCGTCTGATCAGAAAGGACACGCCACACTACAAGAAGCACTTCAAGATCACCAAGCTGCCCAAGCCTGAGGCCGTGGCCGCGCTGCTGCAGGGCTTCAGTCCCGACGGCCTGAACTCTCCGACACGAGCTGCCGAGGACGAGCAGGACGAGGAGGAAGAGCAGAGCATATGCACCCCTCAGCACCATCACAGGATGGAGGAGCTTGAAGACAGCCGGCTCCAGGTCAACTCCAGTCAAGTAAAGGTAAAGGAGAGATCCCACCACTGGTAACTTTTGCATATTATATGTAGAAAAACATGAATTTCCCCACCTACATTTGTACACACATGTAGAAATCTAGTTCTATCATAGGTACATCACACCAAATCAGTTAATTAACTTATTTTATGCTTATATTTTCATGTTGTAAGAATATATTTAAGTTGAATATATTTTTTGCTTGCTCATTGCATCTATGCAGACACTTAATACTGTATGCATAGAGTGCCCTTACCACCTTGCAAGTTGCATTCAGTTTGGAGTGGGCTGCCAGCATATATTAAGGATGTGGCATTGCATGCAGGGTCATTGTGGAAATGAAGACGTCTTCTCTTGCGCTGTAAATCAAGGGGAGTGTTTTTTCTCAACAGTCTCAGAACTTTGTCTTTGCTCTGTCCCATGCAAAGACGAGATGTCCTTCACCAAACGCCTGCAAACACTCAGAGGTCATTGCTGATAATACTTTCCAATACCTCACATCATTTAGATTTCTTTGACACATAAACAACAGAAAATGTACATGTAGTGTCTCATACTTGGAGACAAATTCACTTTGTGCTTCCACATATCATTCTTGATCTTTGTTAACATACCAGATATGAATTCTTTGATGTCAAATGATAATGTTCCTTCCACACAAGCAGCTGCAGAGCTTTCTTGCACAACACCGGCCCAGTTCAATACTAAACTTCTCACCATATTATCAGCCATCTCCTGATTTAATTGAATAATGACATTTTCACACTCTGCTCTTGTAACATTGTACGTGTGTGTGTGTGCTTGAAAGTATGAATGGAGTGAGTGAAGTCTGCTCCGGTGCCGCTTATGAAAAATGAATCTCCTTATTGATGATTAATATTTGGGGAGACTTAATGAAATATTTGTTGATTTATCATGCTGATTGTAGAAATCCTTTTTTAACACTGTGATCAAACATCATCACCATCTCACCAAATCTGTTGTGTGTGTGTTTGTGAATGTGTTTGTGTGGCTGACCTCAGACCAACCAGAACACATACTGGCAGAGCTGGAATGTAAGATCCAACGATCCTTGTTTGTGTCATATGGTAATGATCTTTTATGGGATGTTTAAATGATTGTAGAGTAAGATTCTTCATTAGGGATGCACTGATTTATCGGTATCGGCCGATATTCGCCTCGTTGACTGTCATCGGCCTATCAGCAAATTAGATGACATTCACCGATGGCAGTGACCGATCTGTGACTCGCATCAATTTTGCGCTGGCTAAATGTTGTGTTGGTTATTTGCGGTCAGACTCGGACAACAGTCACTAGCAGATGCTGCTACTGCAGCTGCTGATTCGGAGAAGTTAGTGGCTGGGCACGACTCACGTCGCAGAGGGTGCCGTGTGCATGTGTGGTTTGTTTACTTATAAAAGTGAAAGAAAATGTCAGCTGTGTGGGAGTATTTCACTGTCTCAGAGAAAGATCAGCAACAAGAACATTGTAATCTATATGAAAAACACAAGAGGTGAAAGATATCCCTATATAGGTTTCTAATCACACATTTAATTTATGTTTCAAAAAAAGTGGTTTTGTTGGGTTATTTAGGTACTGATAAAAATCTTCTCATTGAGTAGGTAGTTGTATAGCAGCCAGGCTAAAAAGGCTTTTGATGCAGTTATATTATATATAATAAAGATTTCTTTATTTTCCTGGCACAAAAGGGGGAATAAATAACAACAAAAACAAAATCAACAACAACAAAAACATTGGCATCGGCTATCGGCCACATTATTATTTTAAACATCGGTATCAGACCAGAATTTCACAATCGGTGCATCCCTATTCTTCATTGTTGTTGTAAATCAAATTCAGCAAATTATTTTTATGATTGCTCTGAATTTCTTAAACCTGTGAATTACTTTTAGAAAGTTGCCTTTTTGTAGGCTGAAAGTGTACTATAACCTTGTACAGTTTCTCTCTCTTTTTTTTTTTTTTAACACAAGTAGGTTTTGTTGTCTAAATTAAAGTTTGCTCCTGGAGGAATTTGCTTTCTGTGGTGTGGAGGCTGGGCTTATTCCGGTATGGGAGCTTTTGCCTTCTCTTGTCCGCTCTCTCTACACTGTGTGTGTTTTGCCCTGTAGCTCAGCTCCTTGGTCTTGTCTTTCCATCTCTGCCTTTATTTGCTTCTGGTGGCTGGGGAGTGAGTGTGGGATCGCTTCTGCTTCAAGGTGGTCCATCCCATGGACGTAAAAGTCCCCACAGCCTGCAAGCAGACAGTGGAGTGTTGGGTGTGTTTGGTGAAGTTTATGGAAAGTGTGAGAAAGTGTTTTGGTTTTTTTAGTGTGTGTGTGTGTGAGCATATTTATTTTGGCCTGACTAATCCGCATGCCTCTCGCTGGTTCCTGTCCTAACAGGGGGTGTCATTTGATCAAGTCAATAATCTGCTGATTGAACCTGCTCGAATTGAGGAGGAAGAGGTCTGTACATACTCTTTCCCGTCTCTCTGTGCCCCCCACTCACCCACTCATTCACCCACCTGTGTTCAGAGGTGGAGAAAGTTCCCACAGAAATCCATGGTTAATCCAAGCCAATCACTAGGGACCCCCTAACCACAACTCATTCATGAGACGGCCAGTGTGGCAGAACCTGGATGCAGGAATGACGTCTTATTTATTACATGTATTGTTTTTTCACTGGACAGCTGGAGTTCAAACACTTGTATGGTGGGTGTAAACTTGCAATGGGGTTTCACAAATGTGCTGTGTTTGAGGGCATCCTGGGAAATTAGACTTTTTTCTTCTCTCAGTTGTATCCATGTATGTAATCATATTCAGTTAGTAAGTTCAATATCCTATAGTAAGCCACTGTCAGTGAAAGCTGATGCCGTCTGTAGTTGGAAAAAGCTATTTTATTTGAAATTGGTACCATAGGGCCGGAGAAAATTGGTCAGACAGGATGCGGTTTCAGTTTGCATTCCTACAACACCCAGGGTGCTTTGCGCCCCTCTTTTCGAAAGGCACGTCCCACCCCAGCACCCAGGGTGTGGTTGTTACCTAGGTAATACAGAAAGACTCTCCTGTTTGTTTACTCCATACTTTCGACAAGAACAGTCGGTAAAACGAGTTTTACTATACGTACAAACAAAAAACTCATCGTCGTGGTGTCCGACTGTGTCGTACTGACTTGCAAGGAGAGCATGAAGAAAAGGGAATCTGGCGTTAAGTATTACCGCTTTCCAGTCAAGGAGGGAGAGCGTTGCAAACAATGGCTCAGAGCGGTAAATAATCCCAAA
>JAOVVB010000043.1:21854777-21866840 GCA_028570985.1 Heterobranchus longifilis
AAAAAAAAAAAAAAACGAGTATAGCACAAGAAGATTAACGTTTCTCAGAACATTACCAGTGTTTTTAACAGCAAACATCTGTATTTCATACCTATGTTTAATTTTCTCTCTGTGATTATTTCGACATGGATGAAACATTCAACTTGTGATCTTATTTTCTTTGATGTTTTCTGGTCAAAAAGCGTATCGTTTTCATGAGCACGATTTACTGCAGGGGAACCTAATTCTTTTTAGGTGTTGAATTTTTTGCAGTAAATTGTGTACAAGTCAAATCAGGAATTGTGATGAAATTTCTCAAGAACGAAGGCGAAATAAAAGCGATTGGAAAGGATTCAGCTAGTTCGGTCCAGATACAACCTTATATAACACACATGACCTGCATTTCTCTCTTTACGTTAGCAAAGAGTTAATTTCAGTTAATTTGTTAGTTCATTTTACTGAAACTGCTCTCCCGAGTGAATATTTCATAGTGATGTTAATAAGTAAATTGCACAGGTATATGTCTGTTCACATCATATTGCCTGTAAAAGCTTTGCTCCAGCTATTCCTGCACTTCCTCTGCAACATTTTCCAGTTTATAGGTTTGTGGTGCCACCAAGGCAACGGAGATATGAATAGCAAGCCTTGACATCTGAGCACGAGCTGGTGTTTAAGGCAGGGTAGACGAGAAGGGTATTTTGGGCTCATCATACAAGTCCCACGTGTGTTACTGCCCTCTTGCTCTTCTTGCATAAATATAAATCACTAAGGTTTGAGGGGCTGTTGAAGGAGACAGCAATTGCGTGGGCGCTCAGCTTTGCTGAGTAAATGTAAGTGCTGCTTTGTGCTTGTGTTACGATCAATATAACTAGGGGATTTGACGCATGGTTATGACTTTTTTTTTTTTTTTTTTATATTTTATTCAGGTGTGTGTTGCTTTTTTTTTTTTTTTAACCCTTTTGTAATAATGATTACTAATATAGGTTTCCATTATGATGTGTATCTTTGATACTTCTAATTATAATTGTTATACAGTAAACTAGTTTATCCAGTGGTTACAATTTAAAGCACTTAACTCTTCTTGTGTTTAATAGCATTATAGGAAATGTAGGAATCTATGAAACGTATGCATTAGTAACACCAGTACACTAGCACATCTGGTCAGACAGCAGCACTGTGCACAGTCAAGAGCTTCAGGGTAATATTCAAAAAGGGAAAAGGTCCAATGTCTGTTACTTTGTATAGTTGTTTGCACCAGATGGACTGGCTTGTGTGTGTGTGTGAGATTTTCACTCACAACAGTCTGGTACCAACAACCACCCTATGAGCAAAGTTTCAAAGATGTTTCATGCAAATATTCACTGAAGCTCTTGATCTGTATTTGCATGTTTTTTTTGTTGTTGTTTTTTACTGCTGTCACATAATTGGTTAATTACAGAACTGAATGAATATGAAGGTGTTACTAATAAAGTGTATGACCAGTGTGTGTATACACTACTGCTCAAAAATTTGGCAAATTTTGTGTTATAGGACACGTCTCAAGATCAACTGTTAAAATGAGATTGTTGCATTTTTGTGGATGCCTTCAGCATTGCTTTACAACGTAGAAAGAAATAAAAATCATGAAGTTAGAAAGTGATCCCAAACCTTTGAGCAGTAGTGTACATTGTATGGTAAAATTGTCTTTGGTTCTTCCTTATAATCATTTGGCAGTTATCATCAAAAAGTAATATTTGCGAAAAGGTATAATTTACCATGTTGTTGATGTCGCTCATACTTCTGTAGTTCATAACTTCTGTAGTTTTGATCGTGATGAGGACCGTGTCTAAAACAGACATGTGAAATGATGGACACAGTGACCCATCCGAATGCAGTTATAAGAGATACATGCGCTCTTCAATCACCAACGTACATTCCATGTCGTACATTCGAACTTAATAGCCATGTGGTGTTGGATAATAAAAAAATAAGATTAAAAAGCGCATCTGTGCGTGTTTGGTCTTGTCGTAATACCTTTATGGGATCTCACTGATGTTCTTCCTCCATTTTAGGGAATCTTCGTCTCTCGCATTGCTGAAGGAGGTGCAGCACACAGAGACAACATCCTTCACGTGGGAGACAGAGTCATATCAGTGAGTGAAGTGCTCGCTCTCTCTCTCTCGCGCTCTCTTTCTCGCTCTCTTTCTCTCTCGCGCGCTCTCTCTGTAAAATCGTTTCAGAAGTAAAGTTACTGATATAAAGGAAAAACCATATATAAGATTTAGTCTGCTCTGCTGAGAGTCTATTTCAGTTTTTGCATGCTCTCAAACTTCTGCCTTTTTCCTCCCCTTCTTGTTTTTGCTGAAGACGACAAATGGTTGTGTTGTAAGTGTGTAGTTGTGTGCAAACCTCCGACCCCACCCCCAAACTATTCTGCATTCATTTCTATGTGAATGGATTTCAGATTTCACCTGCTCTTGATCTCTTTTAAAAATTCTTGCACTTCTGTCACTGTCCTCGCATGGACACTAACGCTCCTTGCTTGCTGCCACTGTGGTGACGGGGAGTTGGGCTGGGGTTCGTGGGTCAACGGGTAAGAGGTTGCTTGGTTACCGTAGCAGCCGATGGTAAGCGCCGATACTGAATGGTCAGCGCTGGTCTCTGTCACTGATGTTAAAGCAAAACCGAAGGAGTCAGGACTATGTCAGGAGTAATGAAAATGCCAGGACGTGTTGTTTGTATTTTACAAATTGTATTTGTTTATTTATTTATTTATTGTATTATGATATTTTGTTGCCTTTGCCAGTTTAAGGCATCATTTGAAGAGTTGTACTCTTGTGCTTAAAATCGGTATAGGCAAAACTAAAGGGTTTAACAATTCTAACACATGCAGGTATTAATTAGGTAGTCATGCCGGCTTATTTAATAGCCAAGTATGTGAAAGAGGCTGAATGAGCATAGTTATTTTTCAGCCAGGTTTTGAGAAGTTTGCTGCAGTGGTTTTGCTCTCCCCCTTTTGCTCGCTCTTCTTCTATCACTTCTGGTGGCTGAACCTTTTCTTTGGTTTTTACCCCCCCACACCCCCCACCCTTATTCAGGCCAACTTCTTTCCTAAACAAACTCCTGCTTTGGGCCGCATGCATGCTTATTACTGAAATTTTAAAATTATACCATAAATATGAGAATGCTTGAATGATACCTCATTTTCTGGTTAACTGAGCGTGCTTAAGTGGCTCTTCTAATGAACTTCATAAGCTCTGTAACATTATTTACAACTAACGTCTGCCAAAATGTATGTGTAAATGTATTGTCTAACAGAAAATACATGCATCTGTTAGAGAGTAAGATATGATGATGATGATTAGCTCCTTAGCATGACCTGCTGCCTCCTATCTAGTCCTGCACTGCTGGACTTTCAAGACTGCCTTTATTCTCCGTTCACCTCCTGTGGTGTGTGACTGTCGCTTTAGATCAATGGTGTAGACATGACAGAAGCCAGACATGACCAAGCAGTAGCGCTGCTTACCGGCACTTCCCCGACCATCTCGCTGCTAGTGGAGCGGGAACAAGTGAGCACTGACGGCTCCCCGGGCCGAGCGCGCTCCCACTCGCCACCACCTCCGGAGCCCTCAGACTCACCAGAGCAAGACGAGACCGGAGATGATCGCCTGGGGAACCATCTCAGCTGTCCTATGGAGGATGAGTACCCCATAGAGGTGAACTTAAAAAAAAAAATTCAAAAGCAAAATGTACTTTTAGGTGACAGAAAGTAAAGGTGTTTATATGTCTGAGAAGTAGCACAGTTTAGAAATGAGTTTTTTTTTATGGTGAGTAATTGATTGCTGTTTTAGGGTTATAAAAGATTGAATACAGCCACTTTGCTTATTACTGTCACCTGTTTTTTCCTTGGAACTTTACATAAATGCATCCCAGAGAAATGTTTGTGAATGTGTTGTGATATACAGTTGTATGAAATCATTTTAAAAGCATTAATTGCATCAAATTTTGCCATTTGATTAGAGTGAAGCTATGTGTCTTTGAAATGTTTCATTCAGAAGTTTAAAAAAACAAAACAAAACAAAAAATCCACACAATTTGTAACATCGAATAGAGAACAGTATTCAGTGTGTTAAATTTTTTAATACAATATTACATTCCCTCACGTCATATCTTGTCCAAACACAGGAAGTGACGCTGGTTAAAACAGGTGGTCCTCTGGGTCTAAGCATCGTGGGCGGCAGTGACCACGCGAGCCACCCATTCGGCATCAGTGAACCTGGAGTGTTCATTTCAAAGGTAACTCTCGCCAAGCTTTTTCACCAGATGAAGATAATATAATATTTGTTCGCATTTTTGTTTTGTTTTAACCGATGTATTCGTGTGATTAGGTGATCCCTCATGGCTTGGCTTGTCAGAGCGGTTTACGTGTAGGTGACCGCATCCTAGAGGTAAACTCCATCGACCTGCGACACGCCACCCACCAGGAGGCCGTCAAAGCCCTGCTCTCCAACAACAAGGAGATCCGCATGCTAGTGCGCAGAGACCCCTCGCCCCCTGGCATGCAGGTGCGTACACATACTTATGTCAGAGTAGATACTGCAACAGGTGAACATTCTCAGACACAGTGGTGTTCGATGTTTGGAAAATGTTCAGTCTGAAAATGAATATCTTGTCCTCAATGTGTGTAGGAAATTATGATTTGCAAGCAGCCCGGAGAGAAGCTGGGCATCAGCATCCGAGGAGGAGCCAGAGGACACGCGGGCAACCCCTTCGATCCAACAGATGAAGGCATCTTCATCTCCAAGGTTAAAACAATCTTCGATTTGTGCCATCACGCTTACTGAGACTGATGTGTCAGAGTGTAACGTTATATCTCCGTCGTGTTTAGGTGAGCTCTTGCGGTGCCGCAGCACGAGATGGCCGCCTGAAAGTGGGTATGAGAATCCTGGAGGTGGGCAATCACAGTCTCCTTGGTATGACTCATACGGAGGCAGTCAGAGTCTTGCGTGGCACCGGAGATACCCTGGTCATGCTGGTGTGTGATGGCTTCGACCCCAGAAACGTCGCAGGCATGGAGGTAAATGATCACCCAAAACCCTCGCAGCACACACACACACACACACACACAAGCGTGAGACACCAGAGACTCAGACGTGTTTCTCTCTCTCTCTCTCTCTCTCTGTTGTTTGCCCAGGCATCTCCGGGTATCATCGCAAACCCGTTTGCTGCTGGAATCGTTCGAAAGAACAGCATGGAGAGCATCTCCTCCATAGACCGAGATCTGAGCCCAGAGGAGATGGACATCATGCAGAAGGTGAGCTGTTTGTACATCAGCCAGTAAAACGTTTCTTAGGGCGAGTCAGACTTAGGAATTAAAAAAAAAAAAAGGAACCATGTTGCCATTTTCTTCCAAAGGAGGTTGAGATGGTGAGAGAGACGTCTCAGTGGGAGCGGGAGGAGATGGAGAAAGTGGTGAGTGACCTCACAAACGCAGGGTTTGTCCTAGGTTTGTCATAGACGACATGGATTGAGGACAACAGCAGTAGCTTTTTCCAAATTCCTGACAGCGTACGCTTTCCCTTGTGACTTGTGCTAATGTGTATGGGTTCTGTCCTTTCTCTATCTCTTTTATCCCCCCACCCCATTTTTTTTCCTGATTGGACTTGGGTGTCATTCTCACTCTCACCCTTTCATTCATTCATTTTATTAATATCTCTTTATTTTCCTCATTGCAATATTCATCCATCCCCGCCCCACATCATTTCTTTTCCCATTGTTTGAATGTGTGTGTGTGTGTGTGTGTGTGTGTGTGTGTGTGTGTGTGTGTGTGTGTGTGTGTGTGTGTGTGTGTGTGTGTGTCCTTCCATCTGCCATTACTTTTTGATCTACAATCTCATGTGTGTGTGACTTGTGACTGGTTACCCCCTACCCGTCTTCCTTTCCCTCCCTCCTTTTCCGCTAAAGGAGCATATGCGCTTGGAACGTGAAGCGGCTACTCGTCTGCTCGAGGAAGAGACTGAGGTGAGGCTTTCATGCCCCTGCTGCTTTGGGATAGCCGTGGAGATTTTTTGGGCAACACTTTGTTCTGGAGTTGGCTTGCAGCTGCACATCGTCTAATTCCTTATGAAATGCTAAACTTTAGTTTCTGTGCATATATCAGTGTGTGAACCACTTTTTATTGTAGCGTTTACAAAGTAGTGTACGATAATGTTGTTTTATTTGTCTTTTTTTCTGCAGAGCATGAGCACTGGCCCTCTGAAACTTGACTACAAAACACTGGCAGCTCTTCCCACAACCAGCCTCCAGAGAGTCAATCGGGTGAGTCCGAGACTGTCGCAGTTTCCATACAGCACCGTTTCCCCGATCATTTTTCAGTTCATTTTAGTTTTATTTGTAAAGCGCTTTTAACAATGAACATTAATTGGAAAATTGTGGAAATGTGTATAAATCATAATGCTCAGATTGTCCCCAGATGAGAAAGATGAGGACGGAGGAAAAAAAAAAGGTTTTCAAAATCAGATGATCAAATCCATGTGAACTGCTGCATACAAGTGTAATTGGATGCTCTTGCTTGTATTGTGGCTCAGGACTGTGGAAATTCAAATTTTTCAAAATAGCAGCTTGTACTTATGCACTAAAACATGGGAATGTATTGTAATGAAATGTATTTTTCAGCAGTATTATGAAAACTAAACCTGATCAAATCTAATCGTATATGATGAAACATTTAAGGCTCTGGGTTACTGGTCAGAAGGTTGGGGATTCAAGGCCCTGCACCATTAAGCTGCCACTGGCCCTCTTAACTTAAGGTCCTTAACAATCTCTGTGTTCTGTTTATAGCTTCAGGCTGGGATATTTGAAGAAAGAATAATAAATAAACAATAATAATTTATTATAATAAATAAAAGTGACTTCATTTAGTATAGTTGTAGTTGCTTCCTTGTAAATATCCTATGGAAATTAGTAATATCAGTAGCAGAAGATGCAGCCTTCATTTGTCTTATACATTATACATACAGTATGTCTTTTCTTTGTGTATCCTAGCTTGTGGCGGGTCAGAGTTGCAAGGTCAGTCGTGATATGATGCCCTAGTTAGGGCTTGAACCCCTGACTTTCTGATCAGTAACCCAGAGCTTCTACTGTCCTACTGTAAATACCTAAATATAGCAATTGCACAGATCAATTATCTTTTTGTTTATATACATTTACACAGTTACACGACATACACAATACACAGTTGTTATTTTAAGACACAGAGAGGTCAGCCTTTCTGGACTAATTCTTGCAAGAACAGTATTGTCAAGTGCATTTGCAAAACCCTCTCATGATGACCATCCCAGGAAAGCAAGACCAAGACTTACCTCTGCTGCAGAGGAGAAGATTTAGAGTTTAGAGTCACCACAGAAATCACAAATTAACAGCACGTCAGATTAGAGCCTTTATGAAGGCTTTAGAGAGCACACGTAGCAGATGCATCTTAATATCAACTGTTCAAAGACGATTACTGCATATTTTGGACGCCTTCAGCATTGCTTTACAATGTAAAAAGAAATAAAAATCAGGAACGACCATGGAGTTGTATACATTCTAGTTTAAGCAGTTTAAAGAGACATTTCTTATCCAGGCTCAGGCTTTAAATGTCAATCATCACAAAATCATTACTATTCACCAAAGCTTTTACGAATCAGATTCTAAATCTGGTTGTTTAATCCTTTAAGTATTAATGAAGATCTCAAAAGACCAAAAGTTAGTTTGTTGGTAGTAATAAACTAGTAATAAATATGCAGAAATATTTTTTATTGAATTTAAGCTTAAATTTTTATCCAAATTAAGGATTATCAGATCTGAGGTTTGGTTGGTATCAGTTGTGCTTTTTGGTGACTGTTGTGAAGGAGTTCCTCATTCTCAGGAGTAAACTGTACAGCGTATTGAGAGGACAGCTGACAAGTGCTCAGAAGTTATTTAAAAAAAAATTGTGACTGACTGGTTGGACATGCCAGTCATGGGTGGGTGGGCCACAGAGGAGAAAGGTTCCCATGATAGAACTTAATCACTCCTCTCAGCCTTTTCTATTAGCGGAGGAAGAGCAAACCAGAAATCTGTGAACCTGTACTTCTCTTTAAAGTGAGTTTCTGTCTTAGTTCTTTCAAATCCTTTTTTTTTTTTTAATTATTATTCTTTCGTTCTTCATTTGTGGTCTACATTTTACTTTTGTCTTTCTTTTTTTTCTTTTGAATGGGGTATTGTTGTGCATGAGTTGTGTTTATTTCGAATGTGAGCTTAACATTACCCCTGTCTTACATTTTGTTTGTAGTAGGCTACAGTATGTGGATTTGTGATCTATGGATTATTAGATTATATATAGTTAGTACAGTTTGTTCTTTAAAGGTTGTTATTCTTGCTATCTCTTTTTGCACATGGCATTATATTTACTTATTACATTGTAAAGAACCTACTATAAAGGTAATCTGGTTTCTTACATGATTTCTAACGGTATAAAATGTATTTTTTATTTTGCACATAGATCATGTTTGTGTTTTTAAGCCTTTAGCCTACTTCGGGCATGCAGCTGTTGGCAAAGCTATTAAAGGAGAAGGAGATAGTGGAAGAAAAAGGAAGAGGCAGTTAGCTTGGATGAACTTGAGAGTCCTCTAAATACATTATCAGGATTTGTAGTCTTTTTGAGTTTACGGATTTTTCTTGGTTATTATATATAGACTACATATTAAACTATGTACAGTGGGGTTGTAGCAAGAAATGTACTCTGCCACTTGCCGCTTATTATGATGGTTGTATTAGGTATTTTCAATTTCAATTTTGACAGAAGGCATTGGCATTTTAGTGACTTTAAAAGTGACCTTTTTCTGTGTTGTATTGATGCATAAATACATCCATGGCCATAATGCAGCCATGGAGTTTGACATATTGTGCAGCTGTCTTTAGTCAAAGGTCTTTGGGTTGCATTCCTCTCCACTGACCTTGTTCCTCTTACCACAGAGTACCAACCCCCATCCATTACAGCACCACTGTTATCAAGGTGACTATTTTCAGTATGGTGGTATTACCCAGGCTGAATTTGGACGTCTCAAAATAGCAGTCATAGGCATTGTACAGCTGAGAGATCTTTAAGCACAGACATAATGAATATTGATGCAAATTATCCATCAGCGTCAGGCCTCGCATGTTATCACATTGATGCAGATATTTATCAATAATGAGACATGTTGTGTGGAATTTGTTAGCTGTAAACTGAGATATCTCTCCAATATGGGAAAGCCTGTAGGTCTGTTAGAATATTAACTTGTATCAGGTTTTTATTTATTTTTTATTTTTAATTGTTCTATCATTTTTTTCGTCTGATTTTTTTTTTTTTTTTTTTTTTTTTTTTGCACTTGTATTATTTTCACTTTTACACCCCACTTTTATTTCTCTCTCTCAATCTTCAGCCATCTTCTTCCTTTACTGAATCTCATCCCATGGAGACTGCTCTTCAGGCCAGGCCATCTGGCTCTATAGAAGCCCTGTGCTTTGAGACAGCTCACGCAACCCTGTACCATGTAGATACCCCTGACCTTCCCGCATCCTCACTGTGCCCAATTGCGGCCTCAGAAGCACCCAGACAATCTGCAGCTATGCCGCAGGACCCCAGTCCAGCGCCCACAGTCGCACAGGAAACACAGGAAGAGGAGTGTCTTGTGGACTCTCAGCCTATCTGTTTCAAAGAAAATCCCTTCCTGGTAGCTAACCGTAAGAACAAGGGCCGCCCCCTCGAGGAGCGCATCCTTTCAGGGCTGCCCACAGGCTATGGCAGGCAGGGGACCCTTCAGACCTGGTTGTATAATAAGGCAAGCCTTTGGGCAGTGTGTTTTGTGGTTGAGTGCTTTTTTTAAACAGCATGGCCTGTTGCCTTTTTTTCCCTGGGAATGCTTGTTCAGATGATCTTGTGCATTATAGAATTATGAATCATACCATTTTGAAAAAAAAAAAAAAGAATAAATAAATCAACCAAGACTAATTTAAAATAGTAGCATGCTTGGTGAACCTAAAGGATATGTTTTAGGGGTGCAAAGGCAAACACTGAAGCCACTCATGATTGAATGATCACATCAAGGGAGTGGAAGTGTGTGTGTAATGTGAGATCAGCAGGTATTGATTTTAAACAAAACAAAAACAGTTGCAACCATATATAGCTCAGTCTGGGTTAATACAGTGTTGGTGTTGATCAACTTTGTGATTTAAAACAATGTGATGAAATATATAAAGTGTATAAATATGTAATGGTTTTAAAGTCCCTCGCTTTCCAAATATAGGACTGGATTATCCTTTTAACATATCGCACATTGAAAGAAATGCAGCAAATAACAATATTTAAGTATGCACGGCTTTAATAAATTCACCCACAGGAGTGATTTAACTGTTTGTTGGCTCACTTCGTCCTATTTTCCAATATGTTCCAGCAGGGTCCATCAGCTGAGCCCCCAAGAATTGATAGTCCTGTCCGGGAGCCACTTTATTCCCCAGGTTCCCAACTGGTGAGTCCATAAATGCTCAGGACACCTTTCTCCTAATCATCTCATCACTGAATCATTCATGTTCCTTTACATAAAGGATAATTAATAGGAAATAATTGGAAGTGTAATAGAATATGTATAATTCATTCTTCCATTTACATATGATGAAGACATAAATCATTATAAATGTTTAACTCGTGCATTCATTGACGCCTCCTTTCCTAGCCATCATTTCGCCAGTCCTCACCCTCAACCCCTGTCGCACAAGGCAGGGAGACCCGATTTGTAAGTGGGCTGTCTGAGAACGACCTGCTACTTATGGCTTCCTTTGCTGTTTCTCATCATAATGTTTAATGAAGCTTAAATGGCTCACAAATTTGCCTTGGTGTTATTGACAAGACTGCATTGTTGTTCTGTGGATAATGCGAGATCTCTTACAGTTGTATGAGGCTTAACAACCTTTACCTGTGGTGCTGTTTCATGATACTGTATGTGATGCAAGAAAATCAGTGCACTTTTGCCTGTGACGCAGACCAGGACTGTAGAACAAGAACACAGCAAAATAAATAAAATAAATACATCTACTGTAATCTTTGGTACTTTAATTTCTGACGGGCTCTGCTAACTGTCACTGCTCTTGACATTGAATCTAGATGGTGCCTGCGTAATGCTGGTTTGGTGCTTAGGTTTAAGCTTGGCTTGTCCTCAAAAGGTAGATCCTGCTCAGGATTATGTGTTTCATACCATGCGTCATTTTTGCTTCATTCCAGGCAAGCATTCATTCATCCTCCAATGTGACTCCCAAGGACAGTTCAGCTGTGAGTGTCCAAAGAAGCCAAAACTATTCTAGCGACATTAGTGATCATAAACCACATGTATATGGCGTACATCAGCCTAAAAGGTATCATGATGGTGGTGTTACTTAACATGCATGTATTTTTCTCTTCTTCTAGACCAAACCTGGTGCCATCCAGCCCATCTCACGGGTGCGGCCTCCTGCCTCTCCAGTCGGTCAGGATGGACACAGTAGTCCCAACCCTTTCCAGCATGGCCCTTCCCCCGTCAACTCCCAGACCACTGTAAGATTCCTCACAAAAGTCTAAACCACATTCCAGCGACACCGTACACCATTTCTCCACCACCTGTCCTCATGTATCCGATTTAAACTAAAAGACACACCTGTTGCCACCTGTCAGAGGTCATATCATGGGTCATTTTTTCGAAGCGATACGGTGTTATTTAAATCATAAAACTTTACACATCATTTGAATCGCTCACATCTGAGTAAAGGCGAGGACTAATGAACCAAAAAGAAATTTCACAACCATTTTTATAACCATATTGTAAAAACATGCCTATTTGTGCTGTATTGAATACATATCTGGTTAGCTTGCACTCCGGGTCTCAGAGTGGTCTATACATTTAAGTACTGCTCCATTTGTTATGCAGTCAGCTTTTTCCACAGTCCTCTCTTGTTTTCTTAATTTTCTTCCATCTCATAACATAACATGCTTTTTAGCTGCCCCTTATTGCTTCCCTCTCTCTTTCTCTCTCTCTCTCTCTCTCTCTCTCTCTCCCTCTCTCTCTCTCTCCC
>JAOVVB010000043.1:21880159-21891008 GCA_028570985.1 Heterobranchus longifilis
CCCCCTCTTTATTTATATATATATATATATATATATATATATATATATATATATATATATACCGTTTACAATTGGATCATCCAATTTAATTGAACATTTTATTTTTTATTTATTTGTAAATTAATTATTTTTCTTGTGTTTTTACCATCCCATCATACCATCCTGTTTTATGTGAACCACTTTAAATGTTTGGTTTGAAAAGTACTATATTAATAAATCTTTACTTACGTACAAGCAGATTAAGTCTAAATCTTGACGTTTCATTCCTAACCCTCCTTGCCTTTCTGTTGACTAACTTCCCATTTCCTGTTTTCCTCCGGCAGAGCTCAGTCCTCGAGGAGTAACCTCTCCGGGCCGGCTGGTAAGTGCTAAATCTGTTTCCTTTTTGTCAGTTTCTTTTTATTTAGTTTTTTTCCACAGTTTATCCTTTGAACGGACTTGGAGAGCTTGAATCAGCGAATATTTGAACAATGCTGTAAAACTGACTTTGCAGGTTAATTTGAGGAGCTTTATTTGAGATTGTTGGTGTTTACAAGCTGGAAAAAAGTAGATTTGCTTCAAATCACATTGGCATTAATCCATCATCTTGCTCATTGTCACTCTAGCCAATCGGAGCTGAGAACACACACAGCTCTCCCATCATACGCCACAGCTGGCTGTTTGAATCACCCATGAGCCTCTCTGCCTCCCACCTCTCCTTTTTCCTCATCCCTTCCTCCTCCTCCTCCTTCTCCTCTCCTTTGATATTTGCCTTCTCCACTCTTTCGCCCTACTTTTTATACTTTGTCCCCTCCTCTTCCTGTCCTTGTTTTCCTCTCTTCCCTCGACCTCTGCTCATTCCCGTTTGCTATCCTTCTAGTCCCTGTCGTCAAAGAAGTTTGACTACCGACAGTTTGCTGCCATTCCTTCTTCCAAACCCGTATACGACATCCAGGTATTGGCTGCATGCTGAGCTCCCGGGGCCCCGGCCTCCTCCCTCCCCCCCTGGCTTTCCCTGCTGCCTCCCCCCTCTAGTTTCTCTTTTAATCAAGAGGCATCAGTGCGACTGAAGGCTAGGGATTGGCTCCATGATTGATCAGTACTTCCTGCTCTGCACTTTAGTGATTGGCTCACTAACTCTCACTTGCACAATGACGAAAGACTTAAGGCCTTTGCACACCGGTGGTGTTTTCTTTGTGCGATTCATTTGCACATCAATATATTTTGTCAAACTGTTTTTTTTTGTCATGTGTACTTTCACACAGAACACGTATATTACACAGCAAAAAAGTGACATACTATAATTCTTTTCTGGAGCAAGGTCAATTTTTTCCGAGCTCTCGCATCGCGAATAAAAGGCATCAACCAATCACGTGCGGGACGGACATATCTTTTGTCTAAGTAATTGTTGCTGCTGTTTTTTTAATCAAAGGCCACATGGAGGACTTTGATCCTGTAACAACGAGGAGCACTTACTCAAAATGTTCATAATCTTTGCCATATTTTAAAGACGTAATCAAAAAGGTAATCAAGTAATCTTTGACAATGTAACTATGCACACTTTTTTCTGATTGGTTGATTATAGTTACTTATTTTTTGTAATCTGATTACATAATCCCAATTACATGAAATGTAACATGGAGGCTCCATAGTCCGAACCAAGACGGCAAACTTTATAACTCCTCCACATGAGCCACTTCTTCTGTTCTTGCCTTTCACAATAAAAGCCCTAGACATAGACACTGCGTAACTGTTTACCAGTGGGAACTCAAATTCACTAAAAGGAAACTCAAAGTGTTGCAACGGTTGCAAGTTCACAGGCGAGTATTTTGCATTTTTGTGCTGTTTATTCGTCACGCCCCTGGTGTGTAAAGGCCTTTACTCTCCACACGACACATCAAATCAGCCCTGGGTCTCCTACTTAGCACTCACAAAAGTAAGAGCGGCAGTAACCCTTCACACCCATCTATCTCTCAGCTAACTCATAAGTCACAGACAATAACTCACCAGCTGCAACCGGTTTTTGATCCCACTAACCAGAATTGGTTCCGGGGGAAACGGCCACAAACTCTGCATCTCATCCACTCTCACACTCACTTCCATCAGCTGTCTTGTTCCACGCATGGGTCGCATATCAGGTGGAGGAACAACATGTCCTCCATTAGATCTCCTCTCATGCTCTGGCTTTTGAAACACTGATCTGCTGAAGGGTCTCCTCCTGCACTATCATTAGAGTAGACGTTTTGTGTAGGTTTGTGTGAAATTGTTAATTTCTTCTGCTCTGTGCAGAAGAAGACAGTAGAGGGGAAGCAGGGGAGTCATGGAGGGGTGATGGCGTGAGCTTGTCTCGAAGTGGTCTTTTATTTTTTTGGGAGTCAAGTATCAGTGGTTGTATGTGTCACTGTTAGTCTGCTGGGATCTCATGTGGTTTGGTTGTTGCACAGTGACCTCAGTTTGTTCGTATTCTCCCTTTGGTAATTCAATTGACATCACTATGTGTTTGCATAATGTTTCATATATATTAATTTATTTATAAAATAAAATAATTTGTTATGCAGAACAGGAGACTCAAGGGACCACTACGATCTACAAGGTGTGGGTCACATGACAGCAGACATCACTGAAATCCAAATATAATCTATGCAAACATTTACAAATGTTAAATGAGAGAGAAACTAAATAATTTAGCAAGCCAGCCTCCCTCAGAAATATATTGTGTCTTTAATGAATATTCATTAGGGATCAGCATTTTAAGTAATTTACATACTCAAGTATTCGCAATAGATTGTTATTTGAGTATTTGAGTACTCTCATCTAACATAAGCATAGGGTCCGAAATCAGTTTTTGATAACGTTGTGAAGTAGAGTGGGATCATGAGTTGTTGTTAAACCACCATTGCAGATGAAAATGTGACGTGACTCAGACAGAAATAATGTTCACTGAGAAGTTCATTCATGTTATGTCATTTCTTTGTAATGAAATAGCCGTAAGTAATGTTAGTAACGTCATGTTAAATTGCTAACTTGTAGCTAACGTGTGGCGAATTAAATCGTGAGGTGACCCAACGCTGTGATCTGTGGTCAAAACAATTGTACTAAAAATAATGAGCACATTGAACGTTGCTGTTTTAATGTTACTGTACACATTAGCTTGGTTGCTGGCATAAGATACTTGTCATAGTAGCATATTGATGGTTGCAAAGCAAAAAAAAAAAGTGATTACCAAATCGAGTACTCATGCCCGTCCCTAATATTCCTACAAACATAACATTTGGTTAAAGTTGCTCGTTAATATAAATCACTTTCCAGGTTTGTTTCACAGTTGAATTAGTCGACATTTTTTTCTTACATTCTTGTCGACCCCCCAAAAAATTAGCCAACACTGTTGAGAATATGTGACAGGATATCACATAATAAAGGAGAGAGTTCAATGCTATTAGCTGGAAAATAAAACATGGCTGGTCACATGATCCTCAGTTTGCAGATCATAGTGGTCCCTTGAGCATGTCCCTAAGTAGAACAGCTGATAACAAGAGGAAAACATTATCGGTGTTGGTATATAATAGCATCAACAATCAACACAAAGACAACCTAACATGCTGCTTTGTTTCCTGTTGTGCATTGGTGACTCTTGTTGGTGCTGTACTGTTGCTCTACTGGCTGTCTCTCTGTGGATGTGCCTACACTACACAACAAACCCCGGAACTGATGAAGCTAACTTAACCTCCCTTTTCTTTAACATGCCAAGCTCTCCTGGGGGAGTAGTCGAGTAGAGGTGCTTTTGTGGCTCTGACAGATTGGGAGCTTCAGCGCTGTCTGCTAAACAGTGAGCGGCTGGCAGCTCCATTGCTCACATGGTGATGGCTTCCCCTGGGATACAGGTTACTAAAACATGCCCGCCACTCAGTTGTTTACTATGTCTTCTCTTCCAGTCCCCTGACACGGTTGATGACCTGCAGTTCATCGATGACGGCTCCAGCAACCCAGGTGAGTACTGGAGCTGTTCAGTATTTACACTAAAACAGGTTTAGTAATAAGTAATGCATTTATTACCTCTATTTCTTCTATCCCCTTTGATTCAGGTGACTACCTGGGATAAGCAGCTCCTATTGGTAGGATCCTGTGTGCATGTGTTTTTGGGTCTGCGTGTGATTGTACGCTTGAGTATTTATGGAACATGTGGGAAGTGTGTGTGCTTGTTTGTGCATTTATACTCTAACCTGCTAGTTGTGTGGCATTACTGTGGTTTCAGGTATTAAGACAGGTGTGTTTCCTGCTGCCGAGGCCAAAGTGGAGACATTTATTGTCTGAACTAATGATCTCACACTAACCGTGATCCAGACTGCATGAACTTGTTTAAAGTGTTGACTGAAACTAGCGATTACAGGGAGCTCTATGTGATTCTATTATCATGTTGGTGTCAGTCAGTATGTTTACATGCACACAAGAAACCCACAAACTACACGCTAACTTTTTTCATTTTTCTCAATATAGTATACTATTACTTTTTTCAACATACTACACTGACTTTTTCCACTTTTTTGGACATACTATGCTGACTTCGATATGCTGACTTTTTTCGACATACTATGACTTTTTTCCACTTTTTTGACATACTATACTATCACTTTTTTCGCCATACTGTACTGACTTTGACAACATAATATACTATGACATTTTCACTTTTTTTGACATACTATACTATCACTTTTTTCGATGTACTATATACTATAACCTTTTTCAACATACTTTATATGACAGACTGACTTTTGTTGACATACTATACTATGACTTTCTTTCGACAAACTTTACGCCGACTTTTTACAACATTCAAGTCATGGTTTTCACTTTTTTTGACATACTATACTATGACTTAACTGTTTTCGACATACTATACGATGACTTTTTTTGACATACTATGACATTTTTTTCAACATACTATACTATGATTTTTCCCCCACTTTTTTCGACTAACTACTCTTTACAATATATACTATGCTATGTCGAATAGTCATAGTATAGTATGTCGTAAAAAAGTCATAGTATATATTCTGACTTTTTTTGACATACTATACTATGACTTTTTCACTTTCCCCGACATACTATACTGTTTTTTTTCCTTTTTTTTGACATACTTTACTATGACTTTTTTCAACATACTGTTTTACAACTTTTTTCAACATACTATGACTTTTTTTTCACTTTTTTCAACATACTTTACTATGACATTTTCCAACATACTATACTTTGACTTTTTCACTTTTTACGACATACTATGCTATGACATTTTTTGACATACTATACTATGACTTTTTCACTTTTTTCAACATACTATATTATGACTTGGATGTATTTCTACATGTAATTATCTCCTTTCATACAGCTGCTCTGGTGGCACAGCACTTGTCTGAAGTATTTGTCCTGCACATGCATCACGTAAAATGCCAATTAAACGTACACACGGCCAAGAAATCGGCTTACCTAAGAAGACGGCCATAACCTGGTCACTTAAGTGCATGTAAACATACACAAAAATGTAACGAAGAGATTGGAAAGTAGTTCTTGAAGTCGACTCTTGCTGTGAGTTTGAATACAGAGCCCATGGAGGTGGCTGGTTTAAACATGCAGGTGCTTCAGTTTTCTGCTGGTTTCCAGCTGCTGATGTGAATGTGGGGCTTCTCTCGCAGGTTTATGGGATCCATCCACTTTCCTCATCAGTCAAATGCTCGACAGGAATCTTCTGTCCAGTTGTCTTCATCTTTCTTCCTCTCCACAGCTGCTGTTGGAGAGTAATTATCAAGTAAAAAGAAGATAAATTGCAGCAGCTTGACTGATGTTGTTCTTTTTGTTCTTGTTGTCCAGTGCCCGCTGCAAGCCCTGAGGCCGAGGTACCCACCCCGCTGCCTGCCACCTCAGCCCTGGAGGAGATGGCTCTGTACAGCAACAAGCGCAAACTGAGGCAGGGCCGCCGCAGCCTGGAAACCGCCGTGCCCACGTAACACCTCACACTGAGAGAAGAAAGCCGAAGACATAATGTCGACACACATTTAGATATGTGGTAAGACACAAATACATCCACACGAGGTGCAGAGTCACTACACACAGTGTCAGTAGAGCGAGATTTACTCTCCCATATATAACCACTGCAGAGACTACAACGCTGATAGTCACCACAAGTATACACTCACTTATATCCTGCGTGCCAGTCTTGCCTATACAGTCTGTGGATGAGTTGCTCAACAGTCCTTCAACGGCAAGAAATAGCGAGTGTGGTTAGCTAGGATTGCTACTTACAGACCATTCTCTTTTTGTTGTTGTACACTCTGTTTACCAAGTAGAAGCTGATCTATTTTAAAAAGGAGGTCACAGAATTTGTTTTTGTTTTTTTGCACCTCCAATAATTTTGCTGTTTTAAAAAAACATACTGGAAGAGAAAAGAAATGGGTCATAGCTATACTAACTTCTTGAATTATATTTTTAGGCTTTCAGTGAATAGATCGTAAAATGTCAGGGGTTTCTTCAGAATTGGGCGGGCAGGAGTGTATATATTAATTGAGGAGGGAACATCCTGCTGCCTTCACGGTCACAAATTGTGGAGAGCTTTTAAAAACGACAATAGTACATATCTCTTTTTTTGCACTGCCACTGATCAGCTTTTTAAGACTGTATATCGTAAGTAATTTATTGTTTTTAGCGTTTAACTCAAATTGAAGGCCTTTTATTTTACACCGTTATAACCCCTCTGGTCCTTTTGGGCACAGGGAGCATGACTGATGCTTAGGGTCACTACATCAAAGCTTTCAACTAATGAATTTCATATAATTTTATATCATTTAATCTACTTTATATACACTTCACCAGCCATTTTAAAGAAGCATATCTACAAATTACATTGCTTGGACAAAGTATAGCTGTTGCGTATCAGTGTCTGCAGCTTTGAGCATCACAATATCAAATATTAAAGTTTGGAATCGTGCATTTTATATTAGCATTTATTAATTAACGGTACTCACCATGCCCTGTTTAGGGTATTATTTTATCAATGTGAATCGTTCATTTCTATCCTTGAATTATCTGGAGATATTCCAGAGTGACGTGAAGGTAGCAGGTGTTTTATTTTTCTGTCTATGGTTAATTTAAATCTGACGCCACTGAAAAATCATTTATTATTGTGTGAATAATGTACAAATACTGAAAGGAACACAAAAACTTTAGGTTTGAAACTGAGCCAGTCTTGACCTAGACCAAGCGAGTGTCTGGTTTGCACAGGCTTGGTACCGGGATGCTCTCTGCATGTATATTGGTTTGTTAATGGGAGAGCTGCGAGAGGCAGAACCGATTAGAAATCCCTCATTCAGTTCACTGCTTGTCAGTTTATGTATCTGATGGGTATTTTCGCAGAATCACAGCATAGTAGCATTTGTGTTAATTTAATGTAGGGTCTTCTAATGATAGCTTTCCATGTTGCTCTCACTGACTGAAATTCAGTTTGTTTGATAATATTTGCAATGGCTGATATCTACTTTTTTAAACTTACAGTAGGTAATTTTTTTTTCCAGATGGGTTTCACTACATTATTAATGCAGTGTTTTAAGTTTTTGTGTTTATTCTTTTGTCTTGAGTTCTCTTTGGGGGCTTTTACTTGCATATAGGTCGGAGGGAAAGGGCCAGAAGTCCTAGGGTCAAGGGTTAGAGCTCATACAAGACTGTAACTAGTGAATTTGTACAACCAAAGAAGTCTATTTTGTGGTTCAGGAATAATAAATTTTACTTTTCATTTAAGAAGCTGAGCCATTGTGTTGGGTCTTTTGTCCTCAATTAATGTACAAATTACAATGCACAGATTAAATTTGGAAAAACCAATGACTAAAAGAAAATTACACTTTGTCACATGTAGTTCACCAAATTTAGTTTGTACATAAAAACGCACTTAGCTAATAGGTAGAATTGGAGGAAGACTTCTCTGCCCGGACCCTGTAGACGAGTTCCTCAGCACTGGAGTAAAGGACAGCACCCTGCTATTCCTCTGTAGAGACAGAAAAACAATCTTTGTTAATATATCTCATAGAGCTGCAACGACTAGTCGACTAATCAATTAGTCGATTGACAGAAAAATAATCGACAATTATTTTGATAATCGTTAGTCATTTTGCATGCAAAAATGGCAGAAAATGCTTTTTCCAGCCTCTCAAATATGGAGATTTCCTGCTTTTCTCTGTTTTATATTATATTAAACTGAATATCTTTGGATTCTGGACTGACAAAACAAGACATCGCCTTGGAATTTAAGAACTGGGATGGATGGACATTTTTCACTATTTTCTGACATTTTCTAGACCAAATGACTAATCGATTAATTGAGGAAGTAATCAGCAGATTAATCGATAATGAAAATAATCTGATCATTTTCTGTAACTATAGCTATATCTGACAGATGTCTTGTTAGCTAACGTTAGCTACCTTGCTAAAGTCCGACAGCCAAATTACTTAGTCAGAAAAATGTCTCGTTGGTTCGACCGGAAAACAAAAGTCCACTGCTCCGAAAATACACACTCCCTGGAGTTTTTTGCTTTTATATATAAGTGTATTTTGATGGCCACAGCGTTGTCACATCATAAAAACATAATTATTTTTTCAAATCATTGATTTGAATGGCGATGTCCATTCTATCCAATTAAATTTCTATGTGCAGACCTTTACCACCCTTAAAGGCACTACAAGGAGAATCCATTTTGTGTTCATTCTAGCGGCCTCTGTGGACAAAAGCGGTAGTGTTTTCCCGGAATTAAGACTTAATTTCCCATGAGCGCAAGACCACGCATTTGTTTTGTAAGCGAGTGAAAAAAGATGACTTTATTTTGTAAAACAATTTAGATTTTTTGATTTGCAGGATGGAGAGCGACGAGGTAATGTATATATTTGTGGCTAAGTAAGACTTTATCATTTGAATATAATGATGCTGAAACAAAGTATAGTAAAACTTTATCTTTGTAGCCGTTTTAAACGTTAATGTTCATACACCTAACGACAGGTTGCACATAAGCCTAACATTACAAATAAGTAGTGTAAACGTTATTTTAGTATTTCTGTTAGTAAAATACTTCAGCAGTTTGTGTATGGTTGTTAGCTAACAAGCTAACCTTAGCAGCACACGTATTCAGAGGACATAACTTCAGAGAACATAAATTCATACACTGATATACAACCACGTCTCGCAATGCAGTTCATAAATAAAATAGACATAATGCATACCTGTCTAGGAGGAAGAGGGACAATTCGGCATCGGTTTTTAATCCTTTCAGGTCCTGTAATTCTCTCCACCTCTCGAAAGAGCGACCAATGTTGACTCGTGTTTTCCCCGTGCTAGATCACTTTCCCTTTTAGTTTTTCTGTTTTTCGTTCAATTCTTTCTTTTTCCTTTTTGTTGGTCTTGCTCCAGTATCAGCCATAACCGCAAGATATAACTTCTACAATGTAATTCTCAAAAGATAGAGGTCGTCCTGCCTCTGTGAGTCTGGGTAACTCCGCTCTTCGCCAGGGAAAATGTAAACACAGTAGCGTGATGGGCCCCACCGCTACTGTGTTTACGGTCGAGCTTTACGGCACCCAGGCCACACCTATATTGAATAACAAAATAGAAAAAAACAAAGAGGCTGTTATATAGGCTATAATGTATACAGCTATTTTTGCATTCATGTTTTTTTTAGTGTCATAGCTTGTATAGGTTATCCTTGCATTTCGTTTGTAGTTTTTAGAACTATATGAACTGTATGGTTTTTTTTTTTATTTGTCTTGCACCCCTTTAAATCTAGAAGATTTAAGGGTTGGGAACCAGTGATATACAGTGAGCCTATACGTCAGTGACATCTTTAAATAAAGATTATGTACCATACAATGTCTTGGCATATGACTCTGAGGTAGAGCAGCTTACTGAGACCTTCACATTAACTTTTTCTACAAGTTAAAAATTAATGATTTTTCTCCATCCACAGGATCCACAGTCTCCACAGCGAAGCTTTTATTTTGAAATGTCTCCTACCGGAAGCACTTGCTGGGCGGAGCAGCTGCTTTTCACTTCCTTGATGCACACACTGCTAACAGAGCTGCACAATGAAAATACTCACTTTATTGAGCTTATTTTCCACATACTTATCAGCGAACAGCATTAACATCGAGGTGAGTGTATAGTCTTCCCATGCAGCAGTACATATCCTGCAAATTAGTTAGTTTTCTGTTGAATTTAACCAGAAATGTCATCCCCGTGTCGGCCTTCTGTGCTGCCATGCTAGTCTGGTTGCTTGTACGAGCCGAAACTAGATTTAAAAAAAATACATGCATTTATTAATTTCCCTCCACTTGTTTCTCAGGATAACGCAGGACAGTTCTTCAGCAGTGGTCATACCAACAACTGGGCTGTTCTGGTGAGTTTCATTGATAGAAACGTTACTTCTTTAGCTGAGTCCATGCTAATTGATTGTCTGCGTTAATTGTGGACGTGTTTATTACACACAGGTGTGCACATCCAGGTTCTGGTTCAACTACCGCCATGTGGCCAATACTCTGTCCGTCTACAGAAGTGTGAAGAGGCTGGGCATTCCTGACAGGTAACTCATTTATTGTGTCATATTTACACATTTAATGGTGATATTAATCTAGAGGTACAGGCAGGCATTGAATGATTTATAGTTATAAGGTGTTAAGGAGCAGATTAGGGCTATCCAATTGCGATTATTTTGACTGATATTGCAATTAGGACTGCACAATATGAGGAATATATGCGATAACATTATTGAATATTGCGATAATGATATTACTTGTGATAAATAAACAGTCATATCAGTTCTGTCTTTCTGCTGCTTTCAGTATTCTG
>JAOVVB010000043.1:21895558-21911377 GCA_028570985.1 Heterobranchus longifilis
AGCAAAGGGTCTGAATACTTAGGCCCATGTGATATTTCAGTTTTTCTTTTTTAATAAATCTGCAAAAATGTCAACAAATCTGTGTTTTTCTGTCAATATGGGGTGCTGTGTGTACATTAATGAGTAAAAAAATATGAACTTAAATGATTTTAGCAAATGGCTGCAATATAACAAAGAGTGAAACATTTAAGAGGGTCTGAATACTTTCCGTACCCACTGTTAAAAAAAAGTATAAATTAACTCCGCCAGAGTGTCTCTTTTGGGTCACTTTAGCCGGTCCCAAGCCCCAAGTCCCAAGGTTGGAATTTTGACATTAAAAGTTAAAAAAACTAATTCTTAAAAAAGAAAAATAATAACATTGACTAATTAACACTAGCTTATATTCCTTTTGTATTCTATCTATTTATTTTCTTTTTCTTTATTATACAGTACAATGAACAAAAGCAAAACAGGCCCCTAACACTAGCTTGTTCTGTTCTTTTTCTATTCTATCTCATTTCATTTTATTACATAATAAAAACCTTGCTACATATATAAGCAGGATATTTGACAGAAAAGAAGTTCATTTGTATAGTTCTAAACGTATTTAGGGTATTTTTACCTACTCACTTTTTGTCGTGACATTATGTAAATTACGCAATGCCGTCATTTAGCGACTTTTAGGACACCCAATGGCTACTTTCCTTACTGAGGAGTTGGCAACACTGCTTCCAATAGGGTTGGGTCACTGACTGTAAAGAAAGAGAATCATATTTCGAGAAATGAAAATGTGTAAGAACTTATCACCTGCTGCTCTCTTTGATCTTCTTGCCTTTGCTTCTGCCGGGTGACACAGACTGTCTCTGTGATGATGCAGGCACAGTGAGTCTGTTTTCATACCCCACCTCCTCCATAGGCTCCTGCACAAAAAGTCAATGAACAACTCTAACACCAAACCCATGAATAGTGTTTTTTTTCTTTTTTAACCATGCAAAATGACATGACACAGTACAGTGAAAGTATGGTGCAGTAAAACTACTCATAGAAGTACTTTTTTTTTTTTTAAAGTTACTTCAAGTAAATGTAACAAAGTAAATGTAACTCGTTACGACCCACCTCTGTATGAGCACATACTGTAAATAGTCATTTATTCACCAGCATCTTCCCTCTCTCTCTCTTGCTAAGTCACTTAAAAAGTTAAGAGTTAGAGGGATAGGCTGGCTTTTCTCAAGTCTGTCTTAAATCGAAATTCAGGTGCATATAAGTAGATTACACAGGGTCTTGGTCGTAGTAAAGTTTGCTGCTCATGAAGTTTGTCACCCAGAACATGAGTACAATGCAAGTAAATTCCAGGACTACAAAAAAGGTTTATCTTTCCATTCCCCAGAATTAGCCGTATGGTTAGCTATATGACTAGTTCTGGATGACCATACGACTAGTTCTAGGGCAAGAAAAGCGTTAAACTTGTATTAAATACACTGGTAACTTTGAAAGATGCCAACTTGATTTAGTCCTGTGGGCCTCCAGACGCTTCATACGAGTCCGCTGAACTTTGGAATGAGGTTGTGGAATTGGGTACAGATTACTTACGAGTCACAAATGATCTGCCTTCTAGCTGTAGAATTTATTTGAATGAACTTTTAGAAAGGACAAATACATCATGCTTCTACACAATCTCCTTGCTTTTCAATACACTTTGTCCATCTGCCAACATGCTTTCGTATTCCCACATAAAAAAAATGTCGCGAGCCATGAATGCACCGCTGTCTTCGCTTCTTCCCCAGAAGTGAATCTTCATCCTCGTAGGGCTGCTTTCAGGGGACCAAACAGGTGAAAGTCTGATGGAACAAGATCAGGTCTATAGGGGAGGATGCTTTAACGGCTCAAAATGTAGGTTTTGCATCGACGGTGTGTGCAGAAGTGTGCGGACGTGTACAGTATCGTCATGCAAGATCACAACGCCCTTGGGTAGCGGTCCTCTGCGTTTAATCCGTAGTTTAGGCTTCAGCTCTTCAATAAGAGTCTAAAAGGGGCACTGTTATATGTATATATGTATATCATATTTCCAAACCTGTATACCGAGCAGGAACATTTAAAACAAGTAATGTATTCGTATGCCTCTAAGTGGTGATTTAAGACAGACTTGGGGAAAAAAAGCCATACTACAAGATTGCAAGATTGCAGCTTTACATTACCAAGAAATCAAAAACCCCTCTGTTCTAAAGACTTTCCCATGACATGATAGCATAATAAATAAATAAATAAGCACAGTATAAACTTGAGATTCACCTCATAGCCGGAACTATTTTCAACAGCACTGTGATAAGAAGAACTTTAAAGCTTACTTTATCAGCAGAGGAAAAGCATGTGCTCTGAGTATTCCCCACCGCAATTAACTTCAGACTCTTCTGCTTTTCAAGATGCTTTTCCTGTTCACTGTTTCTTAGCCACACACACACACACGTACGCACATTTCTTATCACATATAAGATTTGATGATATGATGTAGACAGAAGGTAGGAAGGTTGCCTACTTACTGGTAAGCCTTTTTAAACTGGGCGAAAACTGCGTGGATTTGCCGAATGCTGGCAATCTGAAAGAGTTCAGAAAATCACTGTCACCTAAAAGACAGTGTTGATAATATTATTTGTTCCGAGTTGTGATTCATCCTCCCTCTTTGCATCCTCTCCCCTTAACCCAAATGTAGTCAGTTACCCAAGACATGTCTGATGTTTGTTTTGTTCTGCTTAGATGCTTTCTGAATTTATGCATCAGATCAAAAAGTGTGTAATGATTTACACCAGCATTTAGGTTCGCATGTTAGCTTTGTAGCTTCATTACGATAATGAACCAGCATTAGACACTAAACACGTCTTGCCTGTATTTTGTAACAGGCGTGCCAAAACTAAAACATTCCTTTCACCCGTTTCCATTCTACTGTACCGTGATTTCATCCAGAGTGCCAGCCAGATATCTGTGAACCTCACTCCTTATCAGCGCTACCTGCGTTTCTGACAGGTCCTCGTATGTCTCAGCTGCCCGATTGGCCTTTGTACGAAAAGCACAGCGCAAATCGAGACTTATTAATCATCTAGTTATTATCAGGAGATGGAACAGCTAATCTGCAAAGTCAGTAATATTCATTAACAAAAACACAACAAATTAACGAATTGAAATTAAATAAAGAGATTATTAAATATAAAAATGTGTTAAACAAATGAACACAAAATTCATCATCAGTCAGTTCTATGTTTATAAACTCAATTCGAATTAGTTTTTTACATTTTATATTTTTAATATATCATGGTATGTAGGTGCGCGTTCAGATGTCCACATATTTTTGGCTACACGGTGTATAGATTTCTCATAGGTGCGCGCCCAGGTGTCCACATACTTTTGGCTACACGGTGTATAATGAGAGCGTTATTCTGCACTGACATTAACCACTTTACTAAGTGAATACTAACCAGTGTGTTCTGAAAGGAAAGCTCCTGCTTCAGAAGTTGGATTTCCTTTTGCAGTGTTTCGACCTGGAGCTGAACAACAACAATTCGAGTGATCAGTGTTAACTTATTCTCAGAATACGCTTAACATGTTTATTATAACCTGTTTTAATTCAAGATTCTCTTTTCACACTGCTCTAGATATTAGATCCACTTCCACAGCATTTCTCTTACTCACATGTTTCTGAAATAATGTCAACTCATGCATTACAGTCTAACCAGAGTGTGACACACAAATCCCTTGTAACGCATTGGACATATTCAGAATCCTACCACAGGGTCGATGTGCTTGTTGAGAGCTGGCTCGGTGCACACACACTTCATCCTGGCAGCAAAGCGGAGAGTGGAGAGCTGCAAAACACACAAGATACACACGGCTGAAGTCAGTTTAAGGAAAAAATGACAGCTTTTTCTTGTCTTCACCTTGTCTTCGTAAAGAGAAACCTGTTTACCGTCTCATCGATCTGTCCGTCTTCACCGTAAATGTTGGCCACCAGCACTGTGTTACAGTTTCCACCTGCACACAGACAAGTTAAGTATGACATCAGTATTATATAATACACATACACGCTATAATACACATGCTCCTAGTCCTGATAAAGGATTCAAATTTGATTTATAGATTCTGATTCATTCTGTTACAGAATCAAAAAGTATAAAGTGTTTGGTTTTTATTATAGTATCAAATTCAGCCAGCCTAATGATCCGTAGGATTTCTTTTAACTGACTTTTTCTCTTTTAAAAGTACTTAATAAGGGTAGTATGGAGAAAATGTTTTGCAGCAATCAGAATTTTTAAGTAACCAGTAATTAGGTGAATTACGCCCCTATACACGTGAAAACTGAAGCTTAGATGTTCAAAGCATCCTTTCCTTACATTACTTATTAGAAATAACTTTTTGACGTTCTGATTTTATATAGCTGATGTATATGATAATACTGTTCATCCCACAATACTAATGTAGTTCTTTCTCCTAACTGTTGCCACAAACCTACTGCAAAGAATGTCCCTGTGCATAATGCAAGGTTCATGGTTTGTCAAAATTGGAATAGAAGAACTTGAGTGACCTGTAACATAATCGACACTGAACAGCAAAAAAAAAAAAAACACCTGGATGAAGCAAATTCCCACACCCATCCAAACTCCAAAACCTAGTGGAAAGCCCTTCCAGAACACTTAAAGGTTAAAAAGGAAACTACATCTGGAATGAGATGTTTAGGTGTCCACAAACATCTGGCCACCTTTAGGGCATGTGTATTTTAAGCTTTGGTGCATCAGACTGACCGAGAGAATCTTTCAGAGCGTGCGTCAGCTTGCTTTGTCTGAAGGGCACGTGCTCTCTGCGTCTGTCAGCCAAGGCCAAGATGGCCTGCTCCAGGAAGGACAGAGATCTGTTAATGTACAGGGCCTCTTTCTGCACCTGACCCTCCGACTAGAAAAAAAGAGATAGAGAGAGAGCAACACCAAGAGGTCAGTCAGAACTAGAAAAGGCATTTATGTTTTCAATTTTGCCGAATTAGTCATTCATAACAATGAAAGTGATGCATGAACTCACCCCAGTTTTGCTCAGCCTCTCAGAACCGGCGAGGTCCACCAGGTTGAGTTTGGACGTGACATACGTTGCATTTGACAGTGTCCGAGAGCGGGACTGAGACACGACCAGACATACAGACAAAACCTGATGCATGTCACACGGGTTTAAAGAACTTGTACATTATGTTTAAATAACAGTACGAAACTGATCTCCCCCAGTGTACAGTGTAGGGCAAGAGTGTGTGCTCCAGGCCCCCTGCGACCCTGAATACAGGATACATCGGTATAGAAGATGATGGAGTGAGTGAGAAATATAAAAGTGTTTTTACAAAAAAACAAAGCATGGATCTGGAGATATGAAGCATTTCGCATAAGTATTATGAGAAATGCGATTTACTTTTACACCTAAGTGAGAGACTTTTTAGCTCCAATACCATGTTTTGGCCTAGCTTTGGCTCATTCAGTGCTTCCGTTCCAAACGAGATGATGCTATCGAATATTCTGTGCTTTATGCTTAAAATGTGCATAAAATCATGTGTTAATTAATACTGAATTAAAAAATTTCTAATTAGAAAACTATCTATCTGTTCTAGGGTTGAATTCCAACTAGTATTAAATGAAAAGCCAGTTTGAGATAAAGTGAGAGATAAAGTGTGGTTTGAGATGAACAGAAAGTTGCTGAAAGTGCTTCTGTTTGCTTGGGTTTGTATGTGGGTTTGGGACTCGCATCTGATTAATAACATTCCTTTTGCTATCCAGAAGTGAGCGGGACCATGAGAGACAGACGTCATAAAGGTGCATCAGGTGCAAAAGATCAATTGTTCTCACCTCAATGTAGAGAGTAAAGATGCAATGTGACCGGGACGAGTTCTTATTGAGGGCATTTTCTCCTATTATTTTACTCATCTCTCCCTGGGAAAACAGTGATGACACGGTATATATTTGTACACAAGTACATTTTGCACAAATTTCACTTGTAACACATTACAATCTTTTTAAAAAAAATTGTGCAGTATTAATGGAGGAGCATGAATAAGACATCATCGTTCACCTCAAATAGCAAGTTTAGTGCCTCCTCTTCTCTGTGCACTGGATGTAAGGACAGGCCCTTTACTGAAACCCCACCTTCTGGCTCTTCCACCACGGCTAAGGTTCCACAGTGCTTCTTCTGTCCGCCTTTTACAGACGCTAGCAGGTCCACCAACGTCTCGTTGTAAATCTCCAGAAAGGACAGGCGCACAGAGAAGGTGTGGTCTACACGATTGCTGATCTCATGAAACACCTGCGTACATAACACATTTTAAGAAGCTGTTATTTCTTTGTTTGCTTTTGTTTCTTTCTTGTATAGGTTTGCAGCTTGTTACATATCCAGGATTAAAACCGAGAACTCCTGGTGTAGTTCACATGATATAGTATTTGTATACCTCCTGTATGGCACGAGGGATGATGCCTCGTTGTTTGTAACTCTCAGTGGCACCCGTCATTGTGAAGGTCTTTCCAGCCCCAGTCTGGCCAAAGCACATAACCGTTCCTAATGCGATAGAGAAAAACTTAAAATCATGGTTGTTTCAAACTGCTGACACATGATAGGCCTATTAGATAACTGCATAAATGCTTAGTTATGAAGTAGACAGTAAGGATCCATCAGTCTTACTGACCATTGTAGCCCTCCAGAGCTCCAAGCACCACACTGTGCGCGACCTGGCCATAGACGGCTTCTTGTGATACATTGTGCAGGATGCCATTGAGCCGAAAAGACCAAGAGCTCATCTGATTATTTAACACACCTTTCCTGCCATTCTTTCTCAGCCGTACATTCACCGTCTAAGAGACGTAACAATTAATAAACATGTAATTTTTTTTTCACCAATTGTGTTATGGTGGGGGAAAGCAGTGTAGTATGGGAAATATAAGTTACACTAAAGGGAATAGTGGCTACTTCCTTGCTTGTATTTATGTACCTGTTTATTAGGCATGACTTCCATGAGCTCTTGGGCAAACTGTGTTGTGGGCCTGATGCGGACGTACACCATAACCTCATTGTGCACGCTCATAATTCCTGTAATTGATATATAAATGAAACATGCATAAAGCAGAGCATGAGCAAGAACAGTGACTGTAAGTTTCTCTATGTCAAGCACAGAACAGTAAGGTTTATAGCATCTGATAAAAGTCGTGTGCGTTTGGCACGAAGAAAAAGACACTGAAGGCTTCTATAACTTAAACAAAAAACTCACACCCTTCACCAGTCAATCATGAATTATACACATATACTGTACACTATTCTAAATTCAATTCACTTTCTCTCATTCACTCCCTCATTATTAATACACCCTAAACAGGGGTGCCAATTCATCGCAGTGCAATTTGGGAACACCAGTTAACCTAATCTGCATGTCTTTGGACTGTGGGAGAAAACCGAAGTACCCGTAGGAAACCCACCAATCATGGGAAGAACATGCAAACTCCATGCAAACAGACCAGAGGTGGGAATTGAACCCTGGAGGTGCAAGCTGACAGTGCTAACCACTAAGCCACCATGCCACCCAATGCTCGTTAAGATGGTTAAAAATGGACATTGTTGCAAAGCAGCTTTACTGAATTAAAAGAAAATTAGGGAAATTTGTATGAATCAAAATGATCAGATGCCGGGGCTGATGGTGGCAAGGAAAAACTCCCTGAGATGACAATAGAAAGAAACCTTGAGAGGAACCAGACTCAACGGGGAACCCATCCTCATTTTGGTTCTATCGAATAGCAGGAATTGATTTGCTGTCATACTGTGTATTAGGTGAGGCTGGATATCCGATATACCAGGAGATGTGTTTAAGTTAATATGGAGTCCAGTTCATTATTGAAGGCTCGGGTACAAAACTGTAAGAATTTCAGTCCTGATCTATTGAGCGACTGCAGTCACGAGCCATCAGGGAACAGCGGTCTGCATCGGCCCATTAAACCGTCTTCATGGTCAAGTGGAAAACCTCCCCAGTCACCACACACATCCCAAGCAGACCACACGGGGCTTCTATGCATGGAGATCTCCAACCATAAGAGGGGCATCAGGATGAGTCAGACCGGTCCAGAGGGCAGAGGGCCCAGTGATCCAGACCCCCTCCGGTCTCCACAGTTCTGAGTAGATTTAGAGAGTGGAACAGTCCGTAAACTGAGTCTAATTTAGTCTTATATATTCCAGATATGTAAAGATACGATATATCCTGGTGAAACAGTGCAGGTTTAGCATTGCTCAGTTATATCTTAAAACGCCTATCACGCATGCGCAGACCAAAAATACGGCACGCGCTGCTTTGGCGCCCCGCCCATAAATCCACGCTACTACAATAAAACGTGTAGTATTGAGGGTTGTTTTATTGTTGTACTTTTTAATTTCATGGTTAATTAACCGGTCGACTTGTGGCCTGATGGGGAACATTAAATCCACATGTCAGAACGTGCTACCAGTGTTAAAGCGATACGGATTATATTCTGATAAACAACGTCACAAAGTGCTACAAGTATGTTAAGAAAATGTAACCTAACATAAAAATATAAATATAAATATATTTTTTTGCAAAAATGATATTGAACCATTCAAAACTATACTTTCGATATGATGTAGCTATACATTTCTACTACTGGTAGGGAACATATGACAGAACACCCGTGTTAACGAACACAGACGCTTGACAAACTCACCTTTCTAACTGATATTGTAATTTCGGCGAAGTTTCTTATTTTCCTCGGTTACACTCATTATCATTACCGCTAACTCTGGCTAGAGCAGCGTGTTGACACGGTTGCCAAGACAGCAGTGCAGTGGGTGGAGACAAAAAAAAAATGGGAACGCCCCATACCGGAAGTCTTTACACATCACTATATGGAGAAAAGCATTTGGCTAAACCTGTTAATTATTGAATTCTGTTAAATATTGAATATTGTTTCAGTCAGGCCCCTTATCCCCAGTGAAGGGTTATGTTAATGCTTCAGCATCTTGGACAATGATATGCTTCCAACTTTGTGGCAACAGTTTGGGGAAGACCCTTTTCTATTCCAACATGACTGTGCACAAAACAAGGACTATAAAGACAAGGTTTGATGAGTTCAGTGTGGAAGAACTTGACTGACCTTGACCTTAACCTCATCAAGCACCTTTGGGATGATCTGGGCTTCTCACAGGAACACTCCTTTATCACGTGGACAGCCTTCCAAGAAAAGTGGAAGCTGTTATAGCTGCAAAAGGGGGATCAACTCCATATTGAAGTCTATGTATTTAGATGCAATGTCATTGCAGGGTTGGTCAAATACTTTTGCCAATACAGTGTACCTCAGTCATCCTGATTTTCGTTTCAACTGCAGTGTCGCATCCGCCTTACATTTCTATGTAACCCGTGTAAATATATCTGCTTTGCTGCTACTTTGGAGCCAAATGTGACAAAAATGTTCATACACTAACTCCGGCAAGTACTACTGTATTCAGTGTGAGCCACGACTAACCCATTCAAATCGCACATTGGTCCAATGTGGGTTTTCTGTGGGTATGTTGTCTCATATGGGGACACTGTGGACACAAATGTCCCAAAATCACCTCCAGAATGATGTGGGCTGTTTACTGTGGGCTCGTGACAGTGCCTGTGTTTGCTGGGCTGCTAATCCAGAGATTACTACATACTGCTCTGGTGATATTATGTAAAAATGTAAATAAAAGAAAAACAATTAAAGGTACCCCTTAGTCAGAGGTTTAAAACAGCCAAATTGTTATTGTAAATAAACAGAATTACAATTTCGTAGCTTCAGGGTCGAGGGTTTGATTCTCACCTAGGGTCTGTGTGCGCGGAGTTCACTGTGCTTGGTGGGTTTCCTCCCACAGTCCAAAGACTCGCAGATTAGGAAGATTGGTGTTCCCAAATTGCCCATAGTGAGTAAGTGTGTGTGTGTGTGCGCGTGTGTGATTGTCACATTGTCCAGGGTGGGTGTACCTCGCTTCATGCCCTAGGTCTCCTAGGAAATTTTCACAGATATTAAACAGCAATCAAATTTAACAGTACTCTCTTTCTCTTTGCAAAAACAATGTTATACATTAGAGTATCATGTAAAAGTTTTATGACCATAGCTATTACATTATTTATTAATAATTACAATTTTCAGGGTGAATGGGTGGATGCTTTTTTATTTGGTCTGCTCAAAAAGGACCAGCTAATGAAAAGTTGTGGAAATCTTTTAATTTTGCATTTTTTCAGCATTTCTGAAATCATAATTTTCCTGTAATTTATATGTTTATATAATGACTTTAGAAATAAATGTCTCTCTGAATTCTTAGAAATCTCTGAATCTCAGACATTTTTGAGGCTTTCCAAGCAATGTAGGCTCATACCAAGAAAACTACACACACTGCCAGTGTCACAGCAATGGCTGCCACACCGCCCAACAGCATCATCACAAACATCTGGCTCCGGTCACAAAACTGCCCCTGTGCCTCCTCGTCATTACACAGCAGCCCCAGTGAAGCGCTATCGGTGCTGAGTGGCTCACTGTCCTGGGGTCCCCGTGCCTCTACTGTCCAGCGCAGCACGTTCACCTTCATCTCCATGTCTTCCAGAGTGCGGTCCACCTGCGCGATCTCCTGCTCCAGCTGGCTTTGCACGAGGCCCTCCATACTGGCTGTCTGCTCTCCGTGCTCCTCCCGAAGATTTTGCATGCTCAGAGCACGAGCTGCTACTTCTGCTGTGCCTCCTGCATGTTATTATACACAATTACTCAAGTCATTATACTTGACGGTGACTAGCTAGGTGAACATGTGGAAGTCTGGGAAAACCCTCTGTATGATGATGTGGTTGAATTTCTTATTAAAAAAACACTGTACATATTTTTAAATAAAAATCAAAGTGAAGACTCACACATATTATAGACTTAGCTGAAACATTTCATTGAACAGAAAAAGAGAATATTGTGTACAAGTTAAAAAGGTGGATATATTATAACTACAATCAATTCTATTTGCTTTATAAATGTGTTGCATGATATCAACATGGTGCTTCTCACCCTGCATGCCCGTCCGCACTGTGGCACTGTTTTTGGCCACCGAGAAACAGCTGCCCATGTGATAAACTTTGCACAGGTCTGCATAAAAAAGCTCCAAGCATGAGGAGAAGGCCACCCATTGCAGCTCTGTCACCTTCCTTTCCTCCTCAGGCAGGGTTTTGTCCCTTAGTCGGGCTGTTAGGTGGCTACGACAGGACAGTGTGAGCTTCTGAGCACGTTCACGTGTCTGCTGAAGCTCATGCCGTAGACTCCTACTGTCTGTGCAACCACCAACACAGGACCCAAGGTGCCGGTAGCATGCCACCACCTATTCAATCAGACAAGACATAGAACATAAATCTAAATATATTTTTTTAATGATTGTTGTAGGTTGCCTGATCTTTTATAAGAGTTTTATATTAGTTATTACTGTACAATAGAAAATTTTAATCTAACCGTGTCTAACCTAGCCTTCAAATTTAATGGATTTTAACATTTAAAAGTTTTCAAAGCAAGGATCCATTACATCCTTACATTCATAGTCATTAGTTTTTCATACTTATGTTCATAAGTTGAGAGAATACTCATTATCTCCTAATGCTGAGCAAGATACAGTTACAGCTAAACTGAATGAAACACCTGAAATTCGATTTAACTAATTGAATTTTTGAGCTTGTTCATTTAGTTTGCACGGTCACAATTATTCCCGATAATCTTCTTGTCATAAGAAGGTTATTTCAGGATGAGCGTTAAGGCTCGGGGTGATATCTCAGTGCTCCATATGCTGATGAAACACAGAGCACAGACTCTGAGTTTTGCAGTAGTTTGACTTGATTTAATAGCTTAATCACTAAAAAAAAACATGTATACTGTATTGTAGATTGTGAACATTCCAAATTTTTTGCGACTGATTTTCAACTTACAGTAAAACAATTATGCACTGAAGCATAAAACATTATTATGCAGATAAAGTGCATTTTTCTCCTTAGGCTACAGGCCATGTGCTACTTCAAGATGCTTTTATGCCAGCATGTCAGTTTTTACACAAAAGAAAATAAAAACAGAAAAAAAGAAAGAAAGAAATCTGAAAATTGACTTGTCATTCAGGTTTATTGGAAAAGATCTCACAAGCATCTATTAACCCGATTGTACCAGTTTGTGTTACAGTTTAACAAACAAACATATTTGCCTCATATTGTCCTGTGCAAATAATAACCCTATGCACAATTCATGCAGATGAGATGAATCCATGTAACATAACTTGTGCTGTAAATTTTGAAACAGCCAACTATTTGTAACCCACCTTTGTAAGCGAGTCCACCATGGCTTGCCCCTCTTGAAGGGACTGTGCTGAGCTCCCATCATCAGTGACCTTGTTGTTAGTGAGTAGCATAGGGTTGTTCCTTTAAAGTAGATGAGGAAACCCTCTGTCCTGGTATCTAAAAGGGTGGAATTCTCACCCACTTAAATGCACATGTCAAGTTTCACCTTCTCCTGCTCAGCTGTTTAAATGCCATAACTCATACTGTACCTTGGAGTTCATCTAACAGATGATCCAAAATCCAAAATGAATATTTGTTATTTAAAAAATGTAATAAAAACTTTGCAAAAAAAAAAAAAAAAAAAGTCAGCAGTGTTCCCTAAACAAGAAGAACATATAGAAAGATTGCTGTCTAAGTTGCAAGCGGGGTGTGTTAATCCAGAAACTGACCCCTGTGCACTGATGTACGCAAGCAAGAGTGGCTAAGCTCATTATCCACTGCTGAGAGGTGCAGCTATGCGTTCTCTGTACATCTCTGATTCTAGCTCCTGCCTCGCTCTTCTTTTCTTCGCTGATGCTGAAGGATGCAGAGGGAGTATTGTGTTCATGATTACTCCTGGATTATAGATGTGATCTATGGATGTTGAAACCAAGACAGATGTTAGTGCATCAAATAAGTGAAAATCCATACACATGTTATAGCCAAACATAAAATGTTGTGTAATGTATTTACATTTGATAAGCAAAAATATATAAGGTTTCATCTGAGTTATTGCTTAAATTCAAAAGCACTGATTATTTGTAAGTCTATATTTGATTGAAGCATCTTATAATCTTACTATGAAACGCATGATGAAGCACACCGGACGCCCCTTCACTACCTTAATTGTGCATTAACTTAATTGTAAAGGGTGTTAAGGTGATCTTGAGGAAAGTTGTTTTGGAAGACAATATCTAAAGATTTGTATGATAATAATTATGAAATCTTTGTGAAGCGGTTTTACAGGGTAGAAGTAACATCATTTAATGCATATGAACAAATCTTTTCCTATGTTTACTCCTTGCACAATAAAGGATTATTACAGATCGATTTAAAATGCAATTTGTTTTATAAAGGTCTTTTACCAATAACATCGATATTTATGGATTTAAAGCTTCCAGTGAATTACAGAGACTGATACGTCAACTGTGTTATTGTTATTTGTGAAGGCCTGTTCATCTGCTGTCAATATTTTCATACAGCTGCATGGTGTCAGCCCATATGCTTATAATTCATAACAAGCATTTAAGCATGACAGGTGAGTGACCTCTGTGCCCAAACTAATCTGATTAGATACAGACTAAAATAATCCCTAAACTATAGCTGGCAGATTGCCCTTAATATCCCAACTGAATCACTTCCTCGGTGACTAATAAGGTATCACTTTCAGCCTAAGGGTGTAGGTATTGTATATACTGTGAAAGTTTTTCACTATGGGAAAGGAAAGGGAGAAAAATGTATGATTAATAAAATGGTTAAATACTCAATCTAACCTTTTTTCAATTGTTTTGTGTTCATTTCTTTTTGCAAGGCATTCACGTTTATTTTAAATTTATACCACAGTGGATATGGATATTCTGATTCGACTGAATATTTATTAATATTAATGATGAATGATATAATCCAGCAGAGGCTATATAGTTTATGCTGTAACAACCAATAGGTTTATATTAATGTACATGATCTAATCTGTTATTGTTGCTATATTTTAAAAGCTCATAAGCAGGGACATAAGCACAGTGAACACTCCACATGATGTTTTTGTTCTTTCAGCTGCTCCTGTCAAGTTGTTGCCACAACAGACCATCTGATACACACACAACTTGGCACAGGTTTTATGTCGGATGCCCTTCCCGACACAGCCCTTCCATTCTATCCAGTCTTGCGGTCAGCACTGCATTCACTAGTTGGGTTTGGACCTTGGCTGGGAATCGAACTCAAGCCTTCCGCATGATAGGCAAGAAGATTCAACCCTGGTATCATTTACAATTTACTTTAATATGTTAGCACTGTTGGCAAATCACTGTGGAATAAGTGAAAAATATCGCATTACGGTTGTTAACATATCTCTCTTCTTTATAAACTATAACTGCACCATTTCATTTTACTGCTTGTATCATTCCACTTGTCTGTGGAACTACTACATAAAATTCCAGACCTAGCAATAATTTGTTACATTCGATCAGCCTGTGCGCTACCGAGGTAACATGTAATGCTATCCAGGTGTGAACTACTTTTTTTTTTTTACTTTTATTTTCTTAAAAAACTCCTACAGTTAGTTACAGTTAGCTCTTCTCATTCTAATCAGAGATGAGTCCTACAACATCATTATCATCATCAAACTTGAGATCTGGAAGTGGCCATGTAGTCATACTGTAGGTGTACAATAAGTCAAGCCGGGGGCTCCAGTGCTGAGGGTGCGGGAGGGTGGAACTGTGCATGTCTGTGCACTTATACTGCTTGTTCCAGTCAGTTCTATACTATCAGTTCTACTGACACAGGGATAGACTATGTCCAACTTGGTGGGGAGTTCGGAGTGAATTATAGCATTCAATGCTGAACTGTAGTCACCAAAAAGCATTTTAAAAGAATTCCCTTCCTTGCATCCAGATGGCTTAGGGCTCAGGGCTGAGCGCACATATTGAAGAATATCATCCTGTTCTGTCAGCCAGAAAGTTTTAAACCAAATCGAAAGACATATATTGCTTTTAGTTCAGGCTGAGGTTTTCCAAGATTTCTGTTGTCCACTATTAATTTAAAATTTCATTCATGTTTTACGCTTTTATTTATTTTTCCTACATGCAGTAGTTTTCAACTTTAAACTGTGTTTTACTCTTATAATGCAATTATCCAACTTGTGCAACTTTTATACTATATTGTATATATTATAGAAGTTTGGACACACCATCTAATCCTAAGGTCTTTCCTGATTTTATTTGTTTCTACATTGTATGAATGCTTGACAGTTAGTGAGATTTGTCTGATACTTTTTTTTGGTTTTGATCTTCCTGAGAGCCAGTTTCATTATGGTGCTTGATGGGTTTTTGCACTTGACAATACTGTTCTTGCAAAACTATTCCAGAACAGCTGACATTCATGTCTTAAGATAACAACTAACTGTTGTGGTTGATGTTACTTAATTAATATAATGTCATACGTGTTATTTTATAGTTTTTTTTTTTTATCTAGTATTGTTCTAGAATATATAATATACAAATATTATTATATATGTGTGTATATATATATTTATATACAAGTTTGGATTTAGGATTTATATATTATATATTCTAGAACAATACTAAATAAAAAATACTATAAAATAACACGTTTGACATTATATTAATTCTAACTCCATGATGGTTCCTGATTTTTATTTCTTTCTACATTGTAAAGGAATACAGAAGTCATCAAAAAAAATGCATGAATCTCCTTTGAACAGTTAATGGTGAGATGTTTCTGCTACTTCTGCTCTGTAAAGACTTCATAAC
>JAOVVB010000043.1:21911477-21927422 GCA_028570985.1 Heterobranchus longifilis
CAACCCACATTTTGGACTACTGTAAGGATTAGACGGCGTTGCGTGTGTGCGTGATGACGTCTGACGTATGTTCTTACGCACTTACGTCAGTGTGTATCCGGAAGTTAAAGAAGTGGTTTTAGAAGTAGAGGATTTTTATTTATTTTTTTAACCACAACACAAAACCACATTAATAATGTTTCTGGGCCGCTGTAACAGCGCGATTATCTGGGGCAGTTTTGAGGGCACAAGTAAACATTTTTATTATTACTTTGACGTTAAACAAGGGGGAAACAGGAGACTGATGGCACCGTTACTGAGTGTTGTTACACAGTGCTGGCGAGTTTGTCCTGCTTTCTGCAGGATATTTACGTTAAGGCGCGAGAAGGGGAAAACGCAACGGCTTTTTAATAAATGTGGACCAGACACTGGCTCTCTTTGGAAAGGAGTGCGATGGTCAATGGTCAGAGGTAACACCACTGCACCAGTACACTTACTCACTCAGAGCCTTGTACTGGGAACACTGGGCGTGAGTGTACTGTACATTGAATGGGAGGTCAGGCCATGACAATGCATCTCTCTCTCTCTCTCGCTCTCTCTCTCTCACACACACACACACACACACTTAGGGTCAGCTATTCTAGCAGTCTTTATACTGGAATGTTTTTGGGAAGTGAAAGAAAACTTTCTGGAAAATATTCTGAGGTCATGATCCATATTTAACAACGTGTAAACACTTAAAAAGAAAAAAGAAGAAGTTTAGACTGTTTATTAGACAACATGACACTTTCAAAATGTTCATTTTCTTTAAAGCTAGACTTTTCAGAGAGAAGCAGTTCATGCTTGGAGTCGCCAGATGGCGACATTGAGTAATTTGAATATTTGTTGGAACTTCATGATCAATTGGCCAAATTAATCAAAATCGGGTATTTACACTTAAGAATGAGGACAAAAAATAAAACAAAAACACCGGGATATTTTCTTTAGTTGTGTGGGTTAAATCCTTTGTTTCTTGTAAATAAATATAAAGAACAGAGGTTAAATTGAAGGACAAAGAAGTGTGGGTGGGACAAACTATGGTGATCAGTTGGTCTTTGGGAAATAATGGCCGAGTTTTTTACTTACTCATTCATCGTCTATACCGATTTATCCTGTGTACAGGGTCACGGGGGGCCTGGAGCCTATCCAGGCGTGAGGCGGGGTACATCCTGGCACACATGCTCATTCACACACTATGGGAATGCCAATTAGCCTAATCTGGATGTCTTTGGGAGGAAACCAGAGTACCCGGGCGAAACCCACCAAGCACGGCGAGAACATGCAAACTCCACGCACACAGACCCCGAGGTGGAAATCGAACCCATGAAGTGCAATGTGACAGTGCTAACATGACTTCATTTGGGGAGTATCACGCCACTAGAGATCAGAGCAAATAGATCATGTAAATAGAAAGAAAAAAATGAAGCAGTTCTGCAAATATTCTACTGACATATTTCAACCTAAAAATGTTCTTTACAGAGTTGAGCACCTCCAGTAAAGTGATGCAGTATGACCTTGCGAAATCTGGCCACAGAAAGCTCCTTTTTGATACACACGCGATGGTTCAGCTTCTGGAAGAAAAAGGTTCGTATGGTTTTGTATTCAAAGCTTATTGTACATTCATGGTGCAACATCTGCTTTATAATAAGTTCAGTAATTAAGGAGAGTCTGTGACCAACTAAGGCTCTGTTGCTTCCCTTTAGGTTTGACAATCCAGCAGGCTGAAGTTATTGTTAAAGTACTGCGTAATACAACCGACACCAACATGGACGTCATGTATAGCGATATGGTCACCAAGACACAGCAAGTATGATTTTTAACATTATTCAGAATGTTTAGGAGGTGAAACATTTGGCAGTTGAACCGAATACCTTCCTATGTCCTTTGCATATACATTATGTCTGTAGCATTCCATTTATTCAAACCTATTAATCATTGTTTAATAGTTTTATTTTTAAACATACACTTCCTGGCTAAAAGAAAGTCACCGCTTCAGAAGGGTCAAATTATTGGCCTGCATCAAATATCAGTGGAGATCACTTAAACTAAGTAAAGTAAAGATGCATGGTACAAAACTGACAGGAGAAACACAGTGTGATGAGAACTCACAGGATTGAGACTAAACTGCTGTGTGGCCATAAGAGAAGCACTTGTTAGTCAGACTATTCAGACTTCAATTTGCTCTGGAGCATTCAGATTAGACTTTGGAGCAATGGAAGAAGAAGGTCTGATGAGTCTAGACTGACTGTATTACAGAGTGATGGGTGATGAATATGTGGCAATAAAATGAAGTCAGCTGATGACCTGAATGTACTGAATGACCAGTGTGTCACGTCTATGGATTTTCTCTTCCCTGATGGCACAGGGCTTATTCCCGGATTAGGATAAACCATCTTTATATATATTTTATTACAATAAAATGTATACAGTTTTATAACATTAATATCCAACACACACATGGTGTCCGATTTCTTTTTGCTGTTTAACAGGAGATCATGTTACAGAAGGTTATGTCCCACATTGCAGCTGTGAAAAAAGACATGATCATTTTGGAGAAAAGTGAATTTTCTGCTTTACTGGCAGAGAATGAAGTAAGTGCTATGTTTATCTCATGATTATGGTAGCCCTAATATTACTGCAGTATTGTTTTTTCTTTAGCTTAAGGATAAACGGGGGAACGTAATCAGTCTTTTGTGTTTTGCATGTTTATCCTTGTAGAGAATCAAAGTGGAGCTTGCACAGGTGACCATGCAGCTGTCTGTGAGTAGAAATGTAGACGACTTGCACAATTTCCTAAGACGCTTCAGAATTTCAAAATGATGTTTATATGGATGGAGATATTAAACTGATCATCCAAAGGAGCAAAATAACCGATATGACTTGTTGAAAAGAAATGTTGCTTATAGACAACATTGTGTGCATGTTTGTGATGGAGCAAATTTACTGTAATATGTCAAATGTCCTGCATAGCATATTCAAACTCATACTGTAGCATAGAGAAAACTTACATTTTAACTGCATTTAATTGTAGCACGCACTATCGAGCAAATATTGTTTTGTTATAGTGTGTGTGTGCGCTACACTCTTCCACTTTAAACCCACTGAAGGTAATTTATCCGTGGCTGTGTGTTGTTAGTAGTATACACTAGCTTCTTCTGTGGAAATACAGTAAATGTGCATGCACACATTTGACTCCCCTGATATATAACAGTATTATTAGCTTTTTTTTTGTCTGAATGATTAGGATATGTTGAATAAAGTCCGCTTGGACAACAAGCTGGATGTCAACTTGGACAAAAGCCAGGTCAAAGAGATGGTACGGTCTATGCTGGTGAACCCAAGACAACAAACATCTATTAAACTTTGCTTCCTTTTTTTTTTTTACCTATTTCTTAAATATTTTTTTTCATCTAAACCTGATGCATTTCAGAAAGCAGAGCATGAAAAGAAGATTTTGGTGGCCAGAAACCACATGATGGAGATGGTAGGTACCATCCACAAATATTCTACAGTACATAAAACTATACAGTTCATTTTAGCCTTTGAGGGTTTAGAAGAGAAAAAAAAACAAAAACCTTTACTCAAGTTTGAGATTGTATTGTGACTTATGATCATGAGAATATGACAATTGTAAGTTTTTATTCCTTGCCAGCTCGCTGATCAGGACCGCCTTGTGACCCAGAGTAAAATGAAAATCGATACAGAAGTGGCCGGGCTAAAGACCATGCTGGAATCTCACAAACTGGACAGTATCAAATATCTTGCAGGTAACAGAAATCAGCTTTTTACTTTTACAATAAAAATAAAAACAAAATATAGTTGCAAGCAACGATGATGGGCCCAAGCACCCTGCGCCATCGTTTGTCTTTTGAGCGTGTTAACAGACATACAAAAAGCAATCACCGCAACTTGGACACTTCACACACTATAAAGGGCTGATTAGGCTGGAAAAATAAGTATCACACTATGATGTTCCTCAGTGTGATGTCACTGAACGTGATGTCACTCAATATAACTATTTTTCAGTGTAAGTGTAAGGCATTATCACGGCTGACCCATTTGAGATAGCAAAAATCCCTCCACAATTTTGCATCCTCGATGTCTTTAGATCACATCGGCCCGGTTTCGTGGTGATACGACCCAAAATAATCTGCCTCCTTTTGAGTTGAGCCCAGGACATGCAGTGCGAAAGTTGAGCTCTAAATGTGTGCAGAGTTTCGTGTGCCTAGGTATAAGTGCGTATGAGCTATGCAGCAAAATCTCGTGTGGGGGGCCCCCGACTCGCAGGCATTCTAATGGCAGCAGATTCCAACCTGTCTTTTATTGAGCATGTTAAGACCCCCAAAAAGCCCAAAAGGGTGAAAAAAAATTTTTTTTAGGAAAACAAGAGGGTCCTGCGCCCCCTATAGTGCTTGGGGCCTAAAAAAAAAAAAAAAACAGTGCTTGTGCCCCAGAGGGGTGCAGTGGTAAAATCTTCACCCTATCCTCCAGAGGTCGCGAGCTTGATTCCCAGGTGATGCTGTAGCCTCCCGCAGCCGAGCTCTCTCAAAGGGGAAGGATGGGAGGCACTTAGTGCTCTCACATCAATCTTCAGCCAATCAGGTCGTCGGTGAGCTTACACACAAGTGGAAGGAGCGTAAAGGACTCCTCTGAATGTGATAAGCCACCCCCCAACGGTGCGTGAGTGAGCAGTTTGAAAAGATAGTTCGGAGGAAACACACGAGTCTTCATCCCACAGAAGATTCTTCCACATCAGGATGCGCCGTACCGAACTTAAGAAGACCCTTTAATTTCTCGAAATTGATTTCGAGATTGTGGATTGTGAAGCCTCCTAATCAATCATAGGTCCCTGTGAGGTTATGTATGCAGAAGAAGACAAATAGCCCTGTCCTTAAACATTGTGTCTCAACATTCATACGAACAAATTATTCAAATAATTACAAATATTTTTATGTATTAATTATACTACAAGACTCAATGTTCACCTAAGCTCCTTAGTTAAAATCACATCACATCACATCACATCACTAATACTACTAGATTGAGTGTGTGGTTTAGAAGCCTTTCGTAAATAAGATAAACATGGCCACGTGAGACTGGCAGCGTAACCCCTTTCACAGTTCCAAATTACTGATAAATGAACCTTGTTCAGTGTCTCAGCGAGCTCTTAGACTAACACAGATTAACAAATGTCAAGCTTGAAACATCAACCGCGTTCACAGACACTTTATTCGCTTCTAAATGACATAGTGACGGAGCTGAAAGTCATTTTGTTATCCATTCCCTTTACATAGTTACTTGCTTTTTTTCCCCCCCCTAAGTTACCTATTTTCTCAAACATTCTCAGAGAAGCAGCTCAGCACTGGACACAACTTTGACCGGACAAAGCATTCTGTATCGCAAACTGGAGTTTATACATTTACAGAATGTCAATAGTACATGGTCTTCTTTGTGTTAAAGGGATTTGTGTAATGCTTACGCAGATAACTGGAGATGAAGGCGTAAAACTGATTGACATTAACAGAAGACCTTAAATAGTATGGTGATGAAACTCTTAGCCGCAGTAAAACATTTAAATGGTGAAAAAAATGGTTTAAATTGGAATTTTAAAATTTAATTTGCTTCAAACGATTTCCACATGTTTGAGCCATTAAAGGAGTTCCTGGGAGGCCAGCGTTTCAGGCATGAAGCAGACAGTTTGATCATAGTTTTGGCTACGAGAAACGTTCTATCTTGATGGTATTCAAGCACGCTGATACGCTGGGATAAGTGCATTGATGTAGCAGGGAATTATATAGAGAAATAAAGTGACTTTTTACTCTCATTACTCTGTTCTTTTATTCTAGACTATTAAAAGTCACAGTTTGACTTCAGCACCCCTTACATTTACTGGTTAAAAAAGTCTGTGTTCAATTTCTTTTTATAATAATCTTAATTAACACATTTCTCAGCTTTGATAGCTGTATATGTGCATTCATCAATTATTTATAAAAAAACAATCAAAAGAATAATAGCAATATACAGCCATTATATACTAGTCATATACATGGATCAGCCATAACATTATGACCACCCACCTAAAATTGAGTAGGTCCTGTCTTTGCCCACAAAACAGTAATGACTTGTGTGTTCAGGCACCTTTCTAGTTAAACCAGCATGAACTTTTTCACTAATTTGATCTGCACTGGCACTCTCCTTTGCTCCCCATGTGCATCAGTAAGCCTAAGCCACCCATGACCCTGTTGCCAGTTCACCAGTTTTCCATCCGTATGTCTTGACCAGGCACATCCCATAAGAGCTGCAGTTTTGGTCCACTTGCTGCCTAATACTGTATATTCCACCAACCGCCATTGTATTGAAATATTTTAAATGTAGCTACTGTGAGCAGGGCCAAAAGGATGGATCAGGCAAAACTGGAGAGCAGATGAATTCAGGGTAACTGGAGAGAGAGAGAGAGAGAGAGAGAGAGAGAGAGCGTGTGCATGTGATGGTAGATAGACTTTATTAGATATGCTCTTGTACTGTAATGGTTTTAGAAGATGTACGTTGTGTGCAGGGTGCAAGCAGGAATTTAGACAAGAGTCTGAGACTAGACAGCAAAATGAGCGTACTCTGGGACATAAAGCAGCCAGCCACACTGCTGTCAACAAACCCGAGTGAGCCCATGAGAGTGTGTGATTTACCAAAACACTCAATGCCCATGAACACTCCAGATCTGCTCCATTACCTAAGAAAAAGCAATTCACAAAAAGGCTTATCTAAACAAATACGTTTTCTGCATAGGCATAAACCAAGACCTGACTTTCCTGATTTTTGTTACAGATCACTATGGGTTCAAAGCATAAATGCATAAAAGCACGAAAAAGCTGATGATTTGGTACAGCACAATCACACATAACAACAATTATTTACAAGTACAGTACAGTAGTTCAACGGGGATCCCTACAGGAAGAGACCTGTAATAACTGCCAAAGTTGTATCAGTGGTATTATATTTACAGTATATTATATGAAATTATTTGTCTTAATCATTTATTATCACATCAAATATTACAGAAAAAAAACAACTAAAAAAAAACAATCCTAGTGCTTAAATCCCGTCCCAATCATGTGCAGGGACACTGGCAGGATTATACCTCATAGAAAACACAACAACTGCCTTTATTATGTACCTTACATGGCAAGGCATTCACATAGAACTACTCAGAGAGAGTAAGGAAAATTTGTTTCAGGTTCTATTTGCATGTTACTGATATGACACCACAACAAAACTCTGATTCCCTTGCCATGTGGATTTCAAAAGCCAGACTCGGTGCAACTGTTGCTCTTGGCAGAATCCTCACTGCATAGCTACAACAAGTACAACAACAAGTGCGTTCTATTTTTAAAAAAGTCAGTTGCTGATGCTTTGGCTTATTTCTAGGCTACCTATTTCCCTGCTAACAAATAAGATAAGCTAAATGTGAAAAAAACATACATTGACCTCCAGACATCAGTGATGTAAAAACTGACTGAAATTGTAAAAATATAATAAAATGTGTGCATACAGGATTATGTTCTGTATAGGCTTAAGTTGACCATCAGCGGCCCTTACAGATCATAACTCTGCCATAAATTATTTGAGCATGATCAAAAACTTCATCACACTCGCTGACAAGCTGCAAATCACCCCAGGCCACAACAACTACTCACAAACCATCAGGATATTTAAATTCTTAACTGTCTGTAGCAAAAGTTGTGAAAGTAAGAACTAGGCTTTAAAGACTGTGTCCTGATCACTAAGTACAAGACAAAGCGATCTGACATTTCTCCAGTGAATTATTTAAAAACAGCTTCTTTTAAAGCAGATGTTACAGCTCTTCAGCTCACACTACAGACGTAGTTATAATCTAAGAACAGGTTCAGTTAACTCAGCACCAATGTGTATAGTCTGACTGAGTTTTGCTTGCCCAAATCCAGTGTTCTTAATGACTAAATTCTAATCATCTTTGTTTCCATTTAACACCATTATTCCCAGTAACTAATAACGGCCCACCATTCTTCCCAGTGAGCATCCAATATCACCACTAACAAATCACTAATCACAATCGCTTTCCAAAGACCAATCGGTGATCATCGTTGCTCCCAACGAGTCATTGCTTATCAATGGTGCTTTCAGAAGTCTATCACGACGGTTACTCCATGACCTTGAGATACTGTATATCCTGTGTTTCTGTGGCAGTTACTTAAGGAGTCAGGGTGCCAGCTCGATGCCTGATTGTCTTTCACACACGGGCAATTTGGAAACGTACAGTAGGCCAATTAGCCTAACCTGCATTTTTTTGGACTGTGGGAAGAAACTGGAGTACCCGGGGGAAACCCATCACACACAGGGAGAACATACAAACTCCACACACACACAGACCCGAGGTAGGAATTGAACCCTGACCCTGGAGGTGCAAGTGTTAACCACTAAGCCACCAAGCTGCCCTATCACTGATTACAGTTTTTTATCCCATATTCCCACATCTTAGTTTTTTTTTGTTTAAAACTCTCTTTTTGCTAATATTTTGGGTAATAAAAGCAAGTTACTGCAACCTTTTCCTTACTGACACTGCTTCATTTTGTCTGCATTCCTGACACAAATGACTGAATGAATTTTACAAGAAACGAATCTTCCTTCTTCCTGTAACACATTTTGATATGCAAATGACCGCACTGATTCGATGAAGATGCAGATTAGTCCATCACGTCAGCTGCTGACTTTTAAAAACTTGATTTTTCTTCCCCTCGAAATGAGTTGACAACACTGGTGGCTTCATTTAACTCATGTTTTAGTAAATGACAGGTACATTGGTTCTAGTCTGGTATTACAGAGTGCTGACCAATTTTTCTAGCAGAGAGGATGCAATTGTAAAGTCTCACATCCAGCGGCTTTAAAGACAAAGAAGAGTTCATCTACAGTACGTGTCAAAATGAACTCATTCTATCAAAACACATGTGCTGTTTTTTTTTCTCCACCATAGACAAACAATTTCTCCGTCAGAGCACAAACCTTTGAAGCTGACTTTATAGTTTTTTTTTTTGTAAGAAACATACCATGATATATGAAATGGGAGTAAACAAATGGAAATGAGCAACAATAAAACAAATATTCTAGCATTGCAACTGAGACGTATGCAGTTTACAGTGAAATATACTTTATAGCTCACATATAAAGCAGGGCTTTGTTTTTTTTATCTCCTTTTTTCTGCTGTTATTAACAAGCATTTTTCAGTTCCAAGTAAACTTTTTCTCTTGCATTTAAATTAGCAGTCTACATGCTTTGATGCGCTTAGAAAAAAGCAGTAATTAAACACAGTTTTCAGAATGCTTGCATTTATTACCTACCTGACCTCCGACACTGGTGAAACCTTGCGGTTCTACTGCTCTGTTGCTAATGTGTCCAGATGGAGAGCAGACAGACAGACAGACAGACAGACCGACAGAAAGAAATAAAATAAAATAAAATAAAATAAAATAAATGGTACGTCCTGTGTTATATTAAATGTTAAATTTTAACTTAGGCTATAGCAACTTATTGACAAATGTGAGGCTATAAGGCATTAAAGGGGCCCTGTCCAAATGCCCAACAGTGGCAACTCAGCCCTTGACCCTCTACGCCAGAGCCTCAAACACCTGACCCACAAATGCCCCCTGTTTTTGTATTGGCTGGGGCTTTAACAAGCCAATCAGATTTTTCCTGTTTTATGACCTCATATACCAAGAGACCCCTCCCCTGGCTTGTAGCTTTAAGCTTAGCTTATTGTTTTGCCCGGGTCGTACATTCCCTTTAGCTCTTTAGAAGGTCTAGATTACACCACCCTCTAACGCTGAGACACATTCCCACAACATCTACAATAACTTGGGTGGATGCAGTAACACCTTGTATAACTTGGCAGGAAAGCAGGGGAACTGGAAAGGACATAATTTTGTTTCCCTTGACTAACAGCTGCCATGCCTTTTTGTTGACATGGTCAAAGCTATAGATTTACTGTCCTCTGAAAATAACTTAACATACAGCCATTATTGTCAAAATAGCTGGCAACAAAAGTGAGTCCACCCTAAGTGATAACAGATATACATCTTTAACCATGCTAAGTCACATCATGTTCATGTGTTTGTCAGTGGCCAAGTATGTCTCCAGACCTGAACCCTATCGAGCACCTGTGGGGCATCCTCAAGCGGAAGGTGGCGAAGCGCCACGTGTCTAACATCCAGCAGCTTTCCGATATTATTATGGAAGTGTGAAAGACGATTCCAGCAACAACATATGCAGCTCTGGTGAATTCCATGCCTAGGAAAGATTTAGGCCGTGCTAGATAACAATGATGCTCACACAAAATATTGACACTTTGGACACAGTTTTGACATGTTGACTTAGGGTGTACTCCTTCTCTTTGCCAGTTATTTAGACAATAAAGTTTGCATGTTGAGTTATTGTTAGAGGACAGTAAAGCTGTACTGCTATACAAGCTGCACATTGACCACTCTAAAGTATATCTGATTTTTGTTTCTTTAGTATTGTCCCTTGAGAACATATAATAAAGTGGTTGCTGAAATGTGAGGGGTGTACTGGATGTTGTTTTGAAAAGACTATATCTGAGCTTTAACATTCCTTTGTGTACCATCAGGCCTTCCACTGGAGTAATTCCTGAGTTTATTTCTGCAAAAAAGTGCCGATAAAATGTTTACAAATGACACTATAGAAATTTACAGTGTTGCTGGTTGAGCCTATGCAGCAATGTGTAAATTATATTATTATTATTTTTTTTCCATGGAAAAAAGTGTTCAATGAATTGTCAAAGCAATTACAGTTTGGAGCATACAAAATACTTAGTGGATGAAACGTTTAAAAAATGTGAACTCAACTGAAAATAAAGCTTGTTAGTAAAGCTAGTAAAAAGATTTTCACCAGTGGAAGACAACTGAACCTATAAACTGTAGTCATGAGAAAAATATTATTTTTATAGACACTATAATTCAGGCATGCACAACAACAGTTCTGACAGCCATTGTGTCTGCAGTACAAATCACAGGTTTATATTGATGCACTTGTTTTAATATGTTAAGGTTTCTATAGTAACAGCTCACACAGGGTCTGGTATGGCAGATGCGCCACATTACCTAAGCCTATTAATAAAGTATATATTTTTTTCTACAAAGATACATGTACAATTAGTGATAGTTTACTAATCTTGTTCAAATATATCATGTTTCTGAAAGTCTCCAGTGTCAGCAATCAGTAGTAAAGCTGTAAACTTAATCTTTATGCTATGGACAGAAAATGTTGTGTTGTCAGTTTCTTAGCATGATAGAGAGGTTTGTGTGGGAAATCAGGTTATAACGTTTACAATGTAATCGCTAATAAGAATGCACATGGTTCAAAATGTTGCACGAATTGTGACTATAAATGGATAAACAGTACAACATGTCATTTTTTTACATTACACAGATTCTCTCTGTTTCTCGTCTCCTCCAAATGCACCATTTCAGTGTCAATTTAAATTAACTAGCACTAGGGGGGTAGTTAATTTGGAGTAGTTGGGGGGGGTTAGCATTTTTAAAAAAAATATTGATTTAAATAAATAATTATTATTTTTTTTTAATGTGTTGATTTTTTTTTTTTGTACATGCATACTGGAGACCTACAGTATCTAAAAATGACCAAAATATTAATTTGGCATAAGAGGTCTCTTTTAATTTACACAGCAACAACAACAATAGATCTTTTACACACAAAATGACAAATCCTGTTTGCCAATGTTAAGCTTGAGAGCTTTCAAACAGGGTCACTGTACATGAACAAGAGCACATGAGTCCTTTGTGTTGCAAATTGCTGTATAATAAGAATGATGACGAGACTTGGCAAAGGAGAGGAAGAGCAAGGGAAAACTCTCTTCCAAAGAGAGCAAAAGACTATTGAAATGAAGGTTACTATAGATTATTTAAGGAGATAAAAAAAAAAGAATAACACTTCGCATGGGCCAAATTACTGTAGATTTAAATAGTTTGTTATTTGTTTAAAATATGAATGCCAACTAACCACAATTTAAAAATCACTAAAAGAACAGGTAAATTAAGGTGGGATCAAACTAGATATCAAAAAAGGTCTTGAATTTATAATCATTAAAAAATTATTGCAAGAGAAAAATAAAAAATAAAAATGGCATAATATAGTTTTTGGCTAAAAACAGCAAAAAACATCCAGCCACGTCACTAAAACTACAAATAATTAGGAAAATACTAAAAGATCACCTAGTGGTGGGAATGTACCGAAGGAAAAAAGGGGGAAGGGGGACACAATGGCAACCTCATGTCACACTGGAGCAACCTAACAGGGAAAAACTTAGGAATTTCTCTGCAGCGCTGTAGTGTCTCTTGTAACCTCAATCCTCCTCCAGTTGCTATCACCTTGCCATCACCCTGCTGGAGTTGATGGTGAGCATCGCTATTCATGCTCACCACGTGCCCCCTGCTTTATTGCCTTTTCATTCTTGTTCCCTTTCCTGCTCGGCTCCTCCGTGCCTGGTTTCCCCAGACTTTGTTCCTGAATGCCATCTGTTGTGTATTTGCTTTTTCTTTTTTACTTTCCTCAAAACAAAGTCACTTTTCTCTAGTAGCCATGTTATTAGTCAGTATGTTTCAGTCAGTCACTAGTGGGCTCAATTACTATCTTTCACTCTCAGTCATATAATATGACTTGTCCTGTACAGGGTTGCAGGAGGTCTGGAGCCTATCCAAGGGAACTCAGAGCACTAGGCTGGTTACTCCCTGAATGGGGTGCCTAGCCATCACAGGGCACAAGAACACACCCCGGGCACCCAGTTACATGCTATGGACAATTTAGAAATGCCAATTAACCTAAGGTCTAGGGACTGTTGGAGGAAAAGAGGGACTTGAACCCTCAACCCTGTGGTGTGAGGCTAGAGTGCTAACCACTATGCAAAATGTTAAAATCTGCAGTCCATCCAAAACACAACTCTGATCAATTAGAAATATTTTATGGGAATTTTTAGGAGCTTTAGCCAATTAATCATGCATATACTATTAAGAGTTTGAAAATCTAATTCTAATATTGGATTTTCTGCCTTTTTGATCATTTTTTCAAAAGCATTTGTATCAGTTGGACCTTCATCAGTTTAAACTTTAGCTTGACCTTTACATTTACAATGTAGGAACATCCCTACCTCCTCAAGACAACCTGACAAGCTGTATTTTTTTTGCTTCATTATTTTCAAAGGCAAGTGAAGTATTTTATGTAACGATGGTGTACAATTGTGATGGGGCAGTATTAGGCTTGCAACCCTTTACTGTATATGTATTAAAATATTTGATTTTGGGTTTTATGAAATTAATATGGGGGAAAAATACATACAGCATAATCTTAGTTATACCTAATATTTAGTTGAACAACCCTTAGCATGTTTCACCTTTAGCAGATGCTTTTGATAGCCATTAACACGCTTCAGAGTCCAGGTTGGAGATTTGAGCATGTTTTCTGGAAGAATTGATAGTGTTCAATTACATTTGTTGGTTCCTTGGCAGAGACCCGACTTTAAAGCTCTGTTTACAAATTCTTACCAGTTTTGAGTCTCCAAAAGCTTAAAGTAAGGCTGTTTTATTCCATTCCACATTTGGGCTTTTTGTCCTGTTAAAAAACCCAATTTAGTTCAGATTTTAACTGTCTGTTTAAACCTTCCTCTAGAAAACTTCACTCAGGAGTGAGGAGTGAATTTTCTTGCATGGCAGTCAATAACACTGATAGCAGCTTCCAGACCTGGCAGACCTGTGTCTTGTTATTCCCTGAGTTGTTCCTGACCATCTGAACCAATTTCCTTTCAGTAGTGGGTGACATTTCGGGTCTTCTTCCAGACCCTGAAAAAGGGGCTCCAACTCCCAGTAACTTACAATTACTGTCTAATTGTTTGAATTTATCTTTTTGACTTTTAATTCATTTCAAGATATTTTGGCTACTTGTATAATGTGGCACACCCCATGAGTGCTTGTTAGAATTTTTGGGATCTTTATATGCTGATGGCGTGGTTTACATGCGGGTGTGGATGAGCCTTGGGTGCCCATGATCCTGTCACCAGTTTGCTGGTGTAAAGTTGGTGATCAATGTTGTTTAGTTCCCCTGGCGGTAGTGTAAGTGTTATGGCTGATCAGTGTATTTTGTACATTGTGTCCGAGAAAAAGATAAGTTAAAAGAAATTATTAAAAGACCATTATTACCATAACATTCATGTTTAAAATGACTGTAGGTAAACTTTTGACCACAACTGTAACTATAAATGGATAAATATATAAAAAAATATATATATATTTTTTAATCCTTATTTAATTCTAAATTCTGTAACAACAATTTAAAAATGTAGTATATAGTATTACCAGAAAATAATGCACTTCTGGGTGATCCAGCATGTCGACTTTAAGTCAAGCCACATCACAAAACCACGAAATTAATTATTTTCCTATAACAGTGCGACCCCAAGTGTTTTATTTGTATGTATCCTATCAGGGGAAATAGTGCAATGAAATCACTCATTCATCTATCATTTATCCATCTGACAATTAATCATTGTCCATATATCACTGTGCACGAATAAACTCTGATGGAAATTTTGAAGAGCAGCTATGGGCATGTGTGAAGCAATTACAGTAAATTTTACTCGTAACAGGTGCATTTAAATCTAAAACTAATTTAGTACTGCAATAAACACATCTTGCTTTTCCTGACATGTTTACAGTTTTATTTGTGTATTATGCGGATGCCGTGTTTGGGTCTTAAAATTAATTTATGGTTCAGTGCACAAACTGTCTGCTGTTTTTTATGTGCCTAAAGATTTATCAGTTCGGTTCTGAAGGCTAAAAGGAATTAAGAAATGACCGAATGAGATCTTACTGTTTTTATTTTTAATTCATGCTCACAAACTGTAGACGTCAGTTTTATTGGTTTAAAACTGTTATACATCAGAAAACTATGAGAATGTTTGTCAGTCGTACAGAGCATAATGTGGATTAATGTGTAACACAATTCATTTTGTTTCACTTTACTCAGTAAAGGCTGAATTAGCTTGAATAACCACTACTGAAATCATAAATCTGTATTATTCTGTTTCTCTATAAAGGAATAAATTAAGTAAAATGAATTATATGAATGTTCATCTTAAAAAGACGATCTCTCTCTCCCCTCCTCTTCACACACGCACAATTAATCAGCATGCAGTGAAGTTGGATTTTCCATTCTGGTTTTAAACTTTTTATCTACAAAATAAACGTGAGTGTATCCTGCACTGAAACACCGTGTGAAAACAAAATGAGAACACCAGAAAAATATTATAAGAAGACATTTTGCAGTGATCCCTTTTAAGCTCCTGACCAGACACAAGGAAGACAGTGTAGCAGAGATGTCAAGAAGATTGGGCAAATATTTGCCAAGCAATCTGTTAATTAGAAACGATTCACCCGGAAGAAAGTGTCACGGTGTGTGGAAGTTCTAATGGTCAAATATTACAAGTGAGAAGATTCAAAAGCTGTTTAGAGGATATGGATATGAAAGAGTTTGAATAGGTCAAAAGTTTATCTAGGCTAAAGATATTTAAACTCATTTCACTACAATTACACACATTTCATGTTACTGTTATATTTCATGTGTTAGATCAGTTAGGGTAATTAGTTTTATTATAAAAAAATACTGCCTGGGCAAAAAATTTGAATAATAAATACATTCTGAAAGGTAAAATTATTGGCAAAACAATTAATCTACAATTTACTTGAAGTAGGTTAAGAGCAGTGTTCCCAACTTAGCGACTTTTCAGACCCCCTTGACAACTTTTTTTCAAAAAAGCGCCTAGCGACAAATCTAGCGACTTTTGGACAAACCTTAGCAACTTTCCAAATGTCGCCA
>JAOVVB010000043.1:21947535-21958707 GCA_028570985.1 Heterobranchus longifilis
TTTAAACAAAACATACTTAAGTAAAAGTAAAATTACAGATTTTAAAAACTACTTTAAAAAGTAGAAGTACACAAAAAGATCTACTCAATTACAGTAATGCGAGTAAATGTAATTTATTACTTTCCACCTCTGGCAATAGGTAATTAAGTAACAACAACAAAAACAACAACAACAACAGTCAGTAGTTATTTTAAGACATGAGGGTCAGCAGTGGTGGAATAGAACAGTATTGTCAAGTGCATTTGCAAAATCCATCAAGCACCATGAAGACCATCCCAGGAAAGCATGACCAAGACTTACCTCTGCTGCAGAGGAGAAGTTCATTTAGAGTTGACCAACCACAAAAATCACTAATGAACATGCTTTACAGAGCATAAGCAGCAGGCACATCTCAATATCAACAGAGATCATTAGATACTTTTGGATTGCTTCAGAAAGAAAAACCAATCAGGATCAAGAAGATGCGTATAAACTTTTGACTTGGTCGTATATGCAGGTTTAAAGTATATCGTACGTGGGTTGGGACGTTGACCTTGTCGTTCGACCAATCAGAATTCACGCCGATGGTTGCCTGGGTAACGTCATGGATAAGCTGGGAAGAGGAAATGGCCTGCGCGGCGCTCGGATCTCTATGGTCAGGGATACATGGCATTTCCTGTCTGTGTAAACACACACACACACACACATACACACACACACACACGCACAGTCGGAGGACTGACATGGCTTCATGACCGTGTACAACAAGAAGAACATGACAGAGAGGCCAGTTCGGGTGCTGATGAATGTGGCGGCGGGTTGACGACGCGGGTGTGTTAGCGAGCTAACATGGACCTCGGCTCGATGCTCTACAACAGTTTAAAAGATGTAACATGGAGCACGACAACTCTGCCTCTGGACCGCCTGGTGAGCGCCTACAGGCTGCCCCAGATTGTTAAACTAGACAGCGGTGAGTAAGTCAGAATTGCATTTATCCCACAGCGGGGGGGAAAAAAACAAAAAACTTTTTGTAGGGGTCATTATTATTATTATTATTATTATTATTATTATTTGATAAGGTTTATTAGTGTAAACGAGAATAAACCGTGTGTCAGTTGTGGGGCGCGTGGGTGGCTGTGCTCCTCGGATGGAATTCCAACAATTAGCCAGGCAGCTAGCATTGTTAGCATTTGCCTGCTAGCTCCAGTTTTTTGAAAAATTGTTTTTTCATTTTCTCTCTACGTTGCTATAGTCACCAGTTTTTGGAAGTCATGTCAGCGTTTTGTATTGCTACCTGGCTTGTTTTGTTGTTTGTTGTTACCTAACCTGTTTATCGAAAAATGATAAAGTGTTTTAAACGCCTGAGTTTAGCCAAGCTGCTGTGTTAAAGTGAACAGGAGAGTTTTGCAGCAGCTGCAGGACGAATGAACTCAACTCGGGGACGACTTGTTAGCCAGCTGTGAGTTCATTAAAGAAAAATAAACTAATAATAATAATAATAATAATTAAAAATAACAACTGGGTTATTACTGCTTAATTATTATTTTTTTACTTGGCTTGTTTAACTTTGTTAGTTAGCTAAACACACAGCCTGTACAAGGGCCTGGTTGGTTCAGGAACAGGTTACAGAGAGAGAGAGAGAAGTTTATTGTTATTATTTTTATCTCTTGACTCTGAGTGTAGCGACTGAGCTTCTACACTGGAATGTGCCTCCTGCTGACTTTATGTGCATGTAATATGACTTGGGAGACATGGCATTTAGGACAACACTCCCACAACACAAAGCACACTGGCTTATTCTCTTATGTATACACACACACACACACACACACACACACACAGTTTAATGATTAGCAAGGACCTCAGACTGGCAACTCAGTTGCACCTCACTGTCCTTGACATGTTTAAGCTTTGCTGAAATCAGTCCAGAATCAGAGATCGTGAAAGAACTCGTTTTTTATTTATTTATTTATTTTTATTTGAATGAATGATGAATGAATCACATTACGTTTTTAATTACTTTGCAAAACAGGACTTTATCTATTAAAGTAAAATGTTTCAACAGAATGGTAGTGAGAAAGATTTTCACCTCGACAAATCATCCTGTTTTAAAAGTTTTCTTTGCCAGCGTCACCTCTGGTTCAAAGCAATGTAAGTAAATACAGTTTTTTACGTGGACAAAAAAAAAACACACGAGTGCAAGACAGGCGGCACAGCAGGTCAAATTTCAACCTCACAGATCCTTGTTTCAATCCTGATCTATAGTATGTGTGACGTTTCTTGTTTTGTTGTCTCCTTGTGCCTGTGTTCATTTCCTCATACCTAGCAAAAACATGCCACAAGGTGGATTGGATAAGATAAATTTACCCCTCCCCAAGCTCTGTATTTGTGCACGGTCCCCTGCAACAAACTGTTCAGGATGATCAAGCACCGACTGAAAGCGGGCGTCCGGATCCACCACCGGTAATTTTTGATAAACGTCCGAGCAGGCAGAGGATCCTATAAAAAATAAATTTCTGTTCCGTTATAATCAAATAGAGCTTTGCAAATTCTGTGGCGTATAGTGTCTGAAATAAATGATGCATAAGCCCATGTAAAGGTCAGATTACTTGTGTAGCAAGGCCAGGATCATGATGCGTCTAAGAATCAATTCTTTTTTCCATCCGTACTGACTAGCTAATGACTGTAATAAAGCCCACATAGTTCTCTGTTACAGCGTTCGTGTGATATACTGCCAGGTACCTTTTTATGTTAAGATAATGTCTTTAAACGCACTGTACGGTCTCTGTTCTTACTGACTTCTGGCGCTGATACGATAGTATCCCATTTCCATGTTGATGTAGATAAAGTGATAGGCCTGTCATTCTCTCCAGGGGAATTGGTGGAAGGGCTAAGGGAAAACGACTACCTCTTGATTCATTCATGCCGGCAGTGGACCACGATCACCGCCCATAGCCTGGAGGAGGGCCATTATGTCATTGGACCGAAAATCGAGATCCCGGTCCATTATGAGGGTGAGGCTGTGCGCTGTACTGCTCTTTTTGCTCTTGTCTCTTATATCTCTCTAACTGTGTATTCTATTGTGCCATGGAGCGAATTGCAATATGAAACAACATTTGTGGTATATTGTTCACAAAAAGTGGGGGGGAAAAAAATCTAAAGGAAGAACCGGACCAACAGGTCTTTCTATCTAGACAGAAAGTGTTTCCTATCAGTTTTCTGCTAGCAGGCAATTATCTAATTGCCCTCGCTGGATTGAGAATGATCTTAAACCACTTAAATGCTAAATAAAGACATTTAATGACTGACGATGTATTTAAGTGCCTATTAATACCGTAATGCATCTGTATATAATTAAATGTGGGAAAATGCATCACTGTTCAGGATTTAGATATATTAACCCTGCCTTTTTTTTATTTTTTTTTAACAATTTTAATTTGTAAACAGCCTTTGTAACATTGTGTAAGTTTTCACTCTCAATAAATGATTTGCAGTATTTATGTGACCAATCTTTTATTATTAGACCCGTTTGCAAGCTGGCGGTGCTGGTGTATACTTTTCAGCGAGATTTAAATCAGTGTCGCTTAAGCACGCAGCCTCGCCTGACAAGCGATATTAAAATCACTAAGCTATAAAACTGATTTTAACAAGGAAGGAAGATAGGTTACAGCTACGTCAAGCTGTCTGACACGTGAAACGTGACCGAAATAGTCACTAGACCTGCACTCACTGTTCAGTTTATTCTTATCTTCACAAAGTCAATGTTAATGTGATGGCTGAGATCGAGAAGCTCCATAACTTGTAGAAGTCTAGAAGGGGAAAATTTTAAATCCTTTAAAAAGCTATTGATCTGTTGCCTCAGTTTCTAGGAGGCACTGAGGATTTATTTGAGAATTTTAAAAGAGGTTATACATAAACAAATGCATTTTTCTTGCATTGGACAGGACAATTCAAACTGCTGGAGCAGGACCGGGATATTAAAGAGCCGGTGCAGTACTTCAACAGCGTGGAGGAAGTGGCTAAAGCTTTTCCTGAACGAGTTTATGTCATGGAGGATATAACGTTCAATGTTAAGGTATTGATTTTGTATATGCATGTATATACACAGTTTTTCTGCTTCACTTATATAGAGAGCTTGTCTACAAGGAGTAATTATTCCCTCTGTCTTATCTTCTCTTAACATTGTTTCTAATCCTGACTGTCACTGCCATGCAAAGGGACATACAGTTTCCTGTTTTTAATATTGCATAATATGTAATCTTTTTTATGTTCTGTTAATCCCCAACCTTGACCGGCAGTGCTCTAACCACAGGCCCAGTAGACCATTGAATCTAAAACAAACTGTTCATTGTCCTCTGAGCTGAATTCACAATGCCACTGCCTTGTCCAGACCGCAGAGTCGCTTTGTCTTAGAGTTAAAGGTTAGATTTGTGTTGTCTGTGCTTAGCTCTTAATTTCTGCTGATAAAAAATATATATATTTTGAATGCCTTTGAGTATATAAAGTATATAGATGTTTGAGAGAAAGATGAAGACGACTCGAGTTCGGTCGTTAAACTGTGCATGTCCTCTACAGATGGCGTCAGGAGAATGCAACGAGGAGACCGAGGTGTACAACATCACCCTGAACACCGGCGACGAGTTAACGCTTATGGGCCAAGCTGAAATCCTGTACGCGAAAACATCCAGAGAGAAATCACGCCTCAACACCATCTTCAGGCGCATCGGCAAGCTGAACTCGATCGCTCGTCCGGGGCGGGGCAAGATGCCGTGCCTGATCTGTATGAACCACCGCACTAATGAGAGCGTGAGCCTGCCGTTCCAGTGCCGTGGCCGTTTCAGCACGTGCTCACCGCTGGAGCTGCAGATGCAGGAAGGTGAGCACAGCATCCGCGCCATCGTAGAAAAGACGCGGCTGCCCGTCAACGTGACCGTACCCGCGTGTCCGCCTCGTAACCCGCACGACCTGCACCCGATCCGCGAGGGTCACCGCTACAAGCTCGTCAACGTGCGTACCAAGACGGTAGTGGTGTGCTGTGTACTCCGTCCCAACGCTGTGCTGCCTGTACACTTTCCCTTGCATGTTGCCACGGCGATGCCACGCTTGCTCGTACCCGAAGGCCTGCTGCACGGAGAGGCAAGGCTGGAAAGCGTAGTTCATCGCTGGTTCGCTTACTGCCAAGAACAGTTCGATATCGACAACTACTCGAGGGCGGTGCGTGATGTGAGGGCCGACTGGCCCGAGGACACCAAGAGTCCCAAGAAAGGCACCAGTGGGACAGGATGCGCAGTCGGGACCGGCAACGGAGGTGGGGTTGGAACCAATGGCTGCCCTTCCCACTTGCCCAGTTCACTAAGCTCAGCCCGGGACGAGCTCACGCAGTCGTTCCACCGACTGTCCGTCTGCGTCTATGGGAACAATCTGCACGGCAACAGCGAGGTGAACCTGCAGGGCTGCGTTAGCCTCTACGGGGAGATTGTGCCTCCGGAAGCACCAGAGGTGGATTATCTATTTCCAGAGCTGCTAGACAGTTCATCATGTGGTCCCTGCAAAGCGGATCTGCCATACGAGGAACTGTGGCTGGACCACACGCAGACGCATAGTCCTGTACACGAACACAGCGAGGCCGTCCGAGGAAACGTCAGCAAGTCCAGCTGCCTGTCTGGCCTGCCGTACCCCGGTGTGGGTTCTACAAGTGCTGCCTTCCTCAGTGCTGATATCAATCTACCTCCACCTCCGGTGCCTCCAAAATCTGAAGCTGTGAGTCTTACTTTATTATTATTAGTAGTAGTAGTAGTAATATATATATATATATTTTATTATTAAAGCCACGTAGGAATAGATATCCAGAATATTAGGCGATTATCCTGTCACACAGTTATCTTTTTTTTTGTAATCATTATTACTTTTCCTATTTATTTTTCTAAGAAAGCTCTCTAAGGGGTCTCTAAGGTATTAGTATGTCTGCAGTGTAGTTTCATTGATATTCTAGTGCTAATTGCCTAATGCCTCTGCCTAGTGTTGGCAGAATACACATACTGATATTTATGATTTGAAGTATCAACATCGTTTAGGCGAGGAAAAGCAAAAGCAGTTACTTGACAAATTATGGCTTAAGCACAAATATCATCATGTAGTTAATAATTAAACATTAAGGTGCATGTAGCTAAAGGACAATAATCAACAATAATCAGGATGTTGTGTCTTGATTATTTTTCTTATACCAAAATAATTTTTCATGGATTTTCATGTCCATATCTTATTATTATTATTATTATTATTATTATTATTATTATTATTATTATATATGACAAGTTGTCCTTGTCTTTGTTGATGTTTGTTGGAATTTGTTAAAATGTATTAACCCTTAACTTGTGTGCATGAGTGGTTCAGTATAGAAATTATTATATAAGAAAGATCAGATCAGTATAAATCTGTAATATGCGCATATAAGCATGTTATTTTATGGTTATAATCAAACCGTGGCAAGTCTGACTCCAGGATTCAGCAGTGCTGCTATAAACTGATGCATCACAACAGTTATAATTATCTGGTAGAGGCAAATCATCCAAAAAAACTGCTGCGTTACGCTTTGAGGAAACAGTCAAATTATCTGGTTTAGACAAACATGTATAAGCAAAGATCTGAGGAGAAAAGCCGAGTTAGAGACCAATGTAATCTTTACTTTTTCTCATTCCCATGTCTGCCTGCGCCCCCCCACCCCACCCCACCCACTATGCGGTTTTCACCATGAGCTAGAACGGGCTTGCTCTGACTTTCTAGGTTTCAAATTCGATGTAACTTAATCACCTGCAAAAATAAGTAGCTACAGAAAACTTTTACTTTAAAAGTGTTATCAGAGTGAATTCAAATACAGTAAACGCTTCACCGTGCTGTGCTCACACATGTTTATGTAAGCTGAAAGAATTCGTTAATGTCGCTAACAAAAAAAAATGCATTGTAATAGCAGTAATTGTTTTCAGAATCCATAAACTGTAACCTGATATTGGAGTTGCTGAGGTTGAAGCTGAACTATGAAACTCAACGGGGCCACAGTATAAACAACGTCTAGGGATTATGATACAGCCAAGTGATTTTGTTTATTTATTTAAAATATGACTGAAAGTCAAGTGGAAGAAGAAGAGGAATAAAAAAAATACTGGTTTGCATTATAGTTAATGAAACTGATCAAGTTGCAGTTCAAAGATTCAAAGACATTTATTTATCCCAGAGGGAAATTGCTTTGTCTTAGTAAAAGGTAAACTTTAAAGGGGACCTTTTTATGCAAAATTAGCATTTTAGTTATCTGTAGACATTCAAATCAGAGTCCATTGGACGTAAAGAAAAAAAAATCCCAAGTTTTTGTCAATTTTCCATGTTGCATTGAAATTGTATCTGACATTTTCCCTCTAACGTGATCTTGTAGTCGGCAAGATGGTCGTAGTGGTTAGCACTGTTGCCTCGCACCTCCTGGGTCGGGGATGTAGTTTGCATATTGCCTAAATTGTTTAATGCCTCTAGTGTTGGCAAAATACACATACTGATATTTATGATTTGAAGTATCAACATCGTTTAGGCGAGGAAAAGCAAAAGCAGTTATTTGACAAATTATGGCTTAAGCACAAATATCATGTAGTTAATAATAAAACATTAAGGTGCATGTAGCTAAAGCACAATAATCAACAGTAATCAGGATGTTGTTTCTTGATTATTTTTCTTATACCAAAATAATTTTTCATGGATTTTCAATGCCTAAAGAACTACATGTCCATATCTTTTCATTATTATTATTATTATTATTATTATTATTATTGTTTTAGTTACGTTTATTGTAACTGAACATACTTTTGTCCTCGTCTCTGTTGAAGTTTGTTGGAATTTGTTAAACTTTATTAACCATAATAGTAGTAGTTTGCATTTTGTTTTTCCTCCTCCCCGCGCTTGGTGGGTTTCCTCCAGGTAGTCAGTTGTCCTCATACAGTCCAAAGACATGCAGAGTAGGCTAATTAACATTTTCCAAATTCCCTGTAGTGTGTAAGTGAATGTTTGAGAGTGTGTTACCCCGCCTTGTGTCCTGGGATAGGCTCCGGGCTCTGTAGAGGATAAGCAGTATAGAGAATAAGTGAGAGTGAGTGACTTCGTTCGTGAAGACCCCCATCCTCATGCTGGGCTTGTTGTTGGGTGGGGGTGGGGGGTGTTGGTGGTAGCTCATTTCCATAGACACTTGAATGATGGCAGTGGTGAGATGATAAAAAAAAAAAGGAGTTTGTTGTATGAAAAAATGTCTGAGCTATATTTTGGCTAGAGCGTTAAGTTTTAGGGACATGACAGACACATTAACTTGTTAACTTGTTTAAATAGTTAAATGCGGGGCCTTTAAGAATAAACGCCACAGAGTAGCGAAACTGAAAAGTATTTACCATGTCATTAGGTGATTAAGATGTTAGGAGTCATGCTGTCTGAGTGGGAGGAGGGATCAGTATTACACTCTGTTATGTTAATTACAGCACTAAAGACACTGAAGAGTCGTGGACCAGTGTGAGCGAATGTATGCAGACGAGCACAGATAGCCATTTCCTCAGCTGCCTTGTAATGCAGGATTAGATAAAGTAAAAACAAAAAAAAAACAATAGGGTGGTTGGCTTCACATGTCTCAGAGGAGGCACCCTTCCTGGTTGGTTGAACCAACAAAAGACCAGTATTAGATAAAGCAATGCCGTTAGCAAAAAGTGACAGTTATTAAGCTAAACATCCTTACTTCTACATAAAAGCCTTTTTTTAATCATGCATGACGATGTGATGACAAACAAAGGATTGAGAGATACTGACTAAAAACATACTGACTGTGATTAAAGTGTAATGCATCATGGTAACATTGACATGTCACAAAACAGATTTACACGATCAAAAGAAAATGATGGAAATCTGTATGAAATGTGAAAAATTCATATGAGTCAAAATGATCAGATATTCCCTGATGATCAGTCCAAGGCCGAAGGAGGTAAGTAAAAAAAAAAACAAAAAAAAACCTGGCTGTAGGAAGAAACCCTGAGAGGAACCAGACTCAACAGGGAACCCATCCTCATTTGGGTGATAACAGAGTAACAGTAATTTTGATATTGAAACAAATGTAAGCAGGGACCAGTATATCAAGTCAAGTCCTTTCAGTGTACAGAAGATTAGTTCAGTGGTTGGGAGATGCTTTATTTTCATCCTGTTGTGACTTCTTTTTCTTTCTTTTTTTTTAACCCTGATCTCTACAGGTGAAGGAGGAGTGTCGGTTATTAAACGCCCCTCCGATTCCTCCGAGGAGTTCCAAACAGGCGACCGCGAGCTCCGGCAACATCCCAGTGCCATATCCATCAACAAAGCCACGTCAGCCAGACACCCGCTCCCCGAGTCCAACGCTCTCTTACTATTCCTCTGGTCTGCACAACGTGTGAGTGATTATTAAAATTATCTGCTTCGCGGAAAACGTTTTAAAAAAAAAAAAAACTGTTTATTAATTTTAATTTGGTTCAACTTTATTTTTATAGCATGATCATTTTCGCAAAGCAGCTTTAAAGAATCACAGGTATGAAATGTGTGAGAAAATATGTCTAAATCAAAACTTTTTTCGGTGCTCGTTCCTGCAGGGGTGTCGAGAGCGAGTCCTTGAAAGAGATGGAGGAGCAGAACCACGTGTGTTATCCGTGCAACTGGATTCGAACAGACGCCAGCAAAAGCACCAAGCCCTCAGTCCCTCCCCTCTGCCCACGCAGTCCCTCGACGGACACCGCGCTCTCCCGTCTCTCCTGGCCAAATGACTTCTGCGGGCCTGATTTCCACAAAACGGAGGACTTCTCATCAGTACATTGCCGTAGTTACTCCAGCTACCCGAGGAAAAGGACCCCTGGTACGCCTAAGACTTGTTCCTCAGGCCTCTTTGACTTTGACAGAGGAGGGAGGAGCGGTGCAGCCGCTCAGGCCCAACAGCCTGCCCAGTTTTGTACTAAATCGACTAGCTATACCTTAGAAATGTACAGAGACAAACCTATTGAAGAATGTGACACTAAACAAAGCAGATCCTGTCCTATCTTGCCACCAAGAACCCCAAAACCCAGCGATGAGAGGGAAGACGTAGCAAATGTGACAAGCGTTGACACTACACATCAGGTGGACAGAGTAAACCAGGGAACTGCACCGTCCTGCCCTGCTGCAACAGGGCAACCGTGGCAACCACCAAGCAACCTCTCGGGCCTTTGTGTTGAAGAGGTGTCCAAATCACTACGTTTCATCGGCATGTCTGAGGACGTGGTCGGGTTGTTCGTCCGAGAGAAAATCGATGGCAATTTGCTCATGCAGCTAACAGAAGAGATTCTGTCAGAGGACTTTAAGTTAAGCAAACTACAGGTGAAAAAACTCATGCAGTTTATTGGTGGCTGGAGGCCCAAAATGTAAGCACGAGCAAAAACAAACAACGAAAAAAAATGATGGCAAAACCTTCAATGCGCTGCATAACACTAAAGCCTTCAGTATTGCCTTCGACTGTTTTGTATCTATATGCTATGCACAGTCTGAAGCCTTGTAATGATTTTACTGGTTTGTAGAATATACTGTATATGATATATGAATATAGGGTGCTTTGTGTATTAACTTCCCATGTCTTGAACAGTCCTCGTGTCTCCCATGTAGTCTCTTTCTGTGACCTTACGGTACATGCACAACACTACACAACACTACTGGTTTCGCTCAAACCAAAAGCTTTTCAAAAATATGAATATATTTTGATCAAACTTAATCATGCCTTAAGCTTTCTTGGTTGAACCGTTGTAGAAATGGTGACTTTTATGGATCTGGATCTGAGGCTGCGTTCACATTACCAGCCTGAAGTAAATCGATTCTGATTTTTATTTATTTTTTACTCTGTGACACATTTAATTAATTTTTTTAGGGCTGTTGGAACGCACAACTCAAATGGATTTCAGATCAGATCTGAATAATTTTCGTATGTGGTCCTAGATTGGCTACATACCCGATATATGGTCATGTGACCTCAATGAGAACAGGCAGATCAGAATCCATGTAGCTTTTTTTTAGCTTGCTGTGGGGATTTCGTCTCAGCGCTTAGCAGTAGCTGCTAAAACAGCGAGGTGCCTGGCTTTTTTCTTTCTTCTGGACGTTAACAAACATTTCTAACTTCTCGTCAGCCTC
>JAOVVB010000043.1:21966979-21981844 GCA_028570985.1 Heterobranchus longifilis
ACACCCTGTATGAGGGAAAAGTTGTCGATTTTATTCATTTTGCAGAGACCTGGCAATTTATTGAGAGAGAAATCAGAACATGCAAGCAAAGCTCAGATGACTCACCGGGATGTAATGATGTCATCCCACACATTCATGGGGTCGATTTTAGCATCAGGGTAGCGATTGGTCCACCTCTTAATCAGACTCCTCAAAGAACCCACTGACACTGGTACAGAGAACATGAAGATTTATAAGAGGTATCATATGTAAGTAATAGCTATCCTAATTCTAAATCTCAAATGGCAACTAAAGTTTAAATAAGTGAATAGAGTTTGACCGCAAAATGCAATCATAACCATTGTCTGACGTATTATCATTTTGGCAGATTATTATTCTTCCCTCACACATGGTTGTCTAAAACAGTTAATTTTAAAAGTGCTAAATAACCTTATTTTAGAATATTTCAACTTTTCAGCAATACATGACATTTCATTTTACTTTCAAACTGTTCAAGTCTTATTAAGGAGACCAGGCAGCTCACCCTCTCCTCTGATGTAATGTAGGAAGTCCTGGATCTCGGTGAGAGCCTGGACTGACTGGAGCATGGTCAGCCGGCTGCGGTTCAGCAGAGGATCAACACTGGAGTAGTTCTGTACAACAAAATAGTGTTAATGATCACATGCACACTTAGGCATGTGTCATTTTCTTGGAGAACATTTCTTCTGATTTGTTCTAAAAGTATCTATTTAACCACAACTGGAGTTGGTAGCTTTGGGTCAGTGGTAGCTCAGAGTTTTATGGCTCCAAATTACTGACCAGAAAGTTGGAGGTCCAAGCTACATGTCCACCACGCTGCCACTGTTGGGCCCTTAATCCTGTCTGCTCCAGCCCACAAGCTGGGATATGCAAAGAAAGGATTTGACTATACAGTAATGTATATGCACCAAAAGCTTAACTAATTGTGGAGAAAAGCACTGAAGCCAATATAACCCAATTGGTCTTTTGTTGAGGTTTTGCTTAAAATCTTCCTGAAACAACCCTCCCATTTATCTAACCAGTCAACAACCTAGAGCCTGAGCCACCTGAGCCACCACTCCCCTTTGGCTGATCGTAAACATCAGTATCAAAACACTTAATTTAAAACACTTAGCTTTCATGTATTTGTCACAACCCACACTGGAGCTCAAACCTCATTATTTATTATTCCATTTTTCTTACAATATATTATTCTCCAGATCACAAAACTGACCTGCATGAAGACCTGCATGCAGTTATTGGCGTAGTATTTAGCACGATCGTAGTCCTCTTGCAGGATGTACAGGAGACTGAGGTCTTGACTGTAGTGTGTCTCCATCACCAGTTTTCGTTGTTCCACCTTCATGGCAGCATCCACAAAGCTAAGCAGATCCTGGTTCCTCTGCCCCAGCTGCAGCTGCTTCAACATGCTGCGCATCATGTACTGCAGGTACGTTTCCTGGTGGACATTCATGAGAAGTACAATGCTATTTTTTTGCTTTTTTTATGTTATGACAGTTTAAAAGACACCAGAGAGCTCATTAATCTACATAAATAAAATAAATAAAAAATGTAATGTAAATCAAAGATGCACATCTTTGAGGTCATTCTAACAATTAATGTGCGTATAAATTATATGAAATAATGGAGTTTTAGTAGGTACCGTAATTTTTTTTTGCATAGGAAAAAATGTGCAAATGTCCTTAAAGAAGGACTTATAATAATTTTTTTTTGTACTTATGACTATTGTTTATTCATAACAAATGTGTGTCACAAATCATGTGTGTCAATCACAAGTTTACCAGGTGCCTGTTGCACAACATTAAAGGAAAATTGACTGATTGATATAAAACAATAACCTGCAAAAACTACGTGGTTGAGAGATCACCCCAAATTTATATAAAAAAAAAAAGAAAGAAAGAAAATCACAGTGCTTGTACTTAAGAGGAAATAAAGTAGTAAAGGCTGTTATGATTAATTCAATAATGGTTAATAACTCCACCTGAAAATATGAGTCTTCCCACATCTTGTCCAGGTTAACGGGGGTGCTGCTGTCTAAATTGACCGTAGCGCAGTACTGTAAAGACTTCCACTCCGTCAGGTGATTGTAAGCCTCCATAGCTGCTATCTCCCAGAAATCCTTCTCTGTGTCTGTGGGCTCACCATCCATCCACTCCTCTTTGTTCAGAGCCTGAGCCAAGGAGACATACAGTAGACCCGGGATTATTGAAAGGCACACATTTGAGAAAACAAGTTATTATACTGAAGCAAGGTGAAAACTTTTACATACAGACACACTACAACATAAAAAAAACTTTGGAAACTGCTAAAACTTTCAAGAACTACAAACTTTTATACATATCTCAACAACAAGCAAAGGAGTAGAGTTTTAAAATCGGGTTACTATCCTAATACAAACACCTGTACATTTATTGTCTTAAAGCCAAGGTCTCAAGGAGTGTTACAGGCATATTACGGTCAAAGATCTTGATTTCTTGTGTCTTTTTTGTTTGCCAGATTTCGGGCAAGACCAAGGCTGACACATATTCATTGAAATTATCACAAGCGGTTGCAAGATGATCCTCAAATTCATTCTAAGCACTAAATTTGAATATTTTATCATTTTTAAATAATACAAACTATTTATCTGTAATATAAAATAATAATAAATAATCAAGTCAAATTCTGCACATGGATAATCATCAAGTTCAATTCTGCACAAGTTCAATTTACTGAAGTTCAGTACAGTTACTGTCACAAAGCAGCTTCGATGAAATCCAGAAACTGATTTAAATCCCTAATGAGCAAGCCAGAGACGAGGGAAGCAAGGAAAATCTCCCTGAGACAATATGGGGATGAAACCATGAGAGGAATGAGAGCGAATCAGGTAATGAATAAATACATGATAAATAAATGAATAAATAAAATATACAATTCTATGTGAGGTGCATCATAAGTGTTTTAATTAAAAGGTTCATACTGGAATATATGTAAAATAATGTTCATAAAGTAAATAGGAGTCTTGGGATGTGTACATGACAACATATACTCAGTTGAATTGTCTGAAAACATTTAAAAAATGCTGCAACATTATGCAACCAAATAGCCTTTTTTAATTACCTGATCGTAAAGCTTTGCTGCCTCGGCATAGTCACCTTTCGCTTCTGTCTGCAGTGCAGTGCATGTGATGGACTTTGTGCCAAGCTTCCCACCAAAGATGCCCCTCACAACATCATAATCCCCCAGAGACCTGTACAACCTGAAGATGTCAAGCAAGAGGAAATTATTCCACTTAGGAGGACAGACATACATTGCACAGACTGAAAAAAAAAAAAACTGCGACAGATGAAACTGTGGAAAAGTAAAAAAAAAAAAAAATAATAATATTTGGAACTGCCAGTTGAACTCACTTCGCTAGATGGATCCAGCGTTCTGTGTCAGGGGACTCCTCCTTCCTGCCTCGTGCCCGTTTGGATGGAGGTTCATTTGGTGCACAGCTGGAGTGTAAAAGGCTCTGTTCTAAGAGGAGAATGCCCATGGGCTGCTGCAGACTCACCAAACAGCTGGCACTGACACTGGCAGGAGGTACATCCAGGAGCGCTGAATGCTGGTAACACATGTCCTGGACAAAAGTCAAAAATTATTATTATTTTTTTGTATTATGAAGAAACAGTATATTATGCCAATATAACTCAAACTACAGTATATTAGCACTTAGAGAATGTTAAAGGAGTCGTTGGGTTAGTTCGCTTCATGCACTTCCCTTCGTACCCTGGCGTGCCATCTCTCTGGAATAGGGTCAATCTGAACTCATCAGAACACATGACCTTTTTTTGGACCATTTTAACAGACTCCAATCTTTATGCTCCATCGCAAAAAAGTTTTTTTCTGATTAATCTCACTAACTGTAGTTTTTCTTATGGCCCCACAGCTGTTTAGTCCCAATCCGGCGTGTTCACATCTCACTGTGAATGTGGAAATGTTCTCACTTTTACCATTAAACATAGCTCTGATTTCTACTGGCCATCTTTTACAACGCAACTTCACAGTATTCAAAATCAAGTATTTATGATTTTTTTCACTCCTACTACATTTCTTTCATAAAGTTGACAGTTCAGCACTATTTTTCCAGAGTTTACGATCGAAATTGGTCTGTATGAATTGCATTCTAATTTATCTTTTCCCTCTTTTGGGATAACTGAGATGACTGCTTCGCTCCATGATGGAGGCATTTTGGCCTCCATTAAAGATGTATTGCAAGCCCGAAGAAGACTTGGTATTAATTCAGACCGAAAAGTCTTATACCACTCTGACGTAAGGCCATCAGGGGCAGGAGACTTATTCGTCTTGAGCCTGGAGATGGCGTTATTTAGTTCTGTCTCAGTTATCGCAGCTATTATTGTTTGATTTTGTTCCTCTGTTATAACTGGTAAATTCAAGGAGTTGAGAAATTGTCTAATCTGTTGCTCATCCTCTAAGCGTGGTTGTGTATACAACAACTTGTAATATTTTTAAAAGGTTTTTTGTATTTCATTTTGTTTATATTGTATGTTTTTAGAGTTTAAATCCCTTATTTTATATATTGTAAAATCCGTTTGTTGTTTCTGTAGCTCCCTTGCCAAAATTATAGTTGATTTAGAGTCTAATTCATAATATTTCTGTTTTGTAAATATCATCTTTTTTTCAATTTCTTGAGAGTATATTATATTTATTTCATTTCTAATTTTCTTTATCTAATTCATCAGGTTCGATTTTTGTTCCTTTTTGTGTTGTCTCTCAAGATCTTATAGTTCGTTATTGAGATTAGTCTTAATTGCTTTCATTTCTTTTCATAGGTACAAAAGGATATAATTTTGCCCTTAATGACCGCTTTTAAAGCATCCCAAACTATGGCTGAGTTAACTTCCCCATTATCGTTTTCTTCGAGGAATATCCTTATATCTTCTTTAATTTGAGCTTGAAATTGTTGGTTATTTAGAATGTTTGTATTTAACCTCCACTGTGTTGTTTCCAGATTGTCTCTGACATGTATAGTGCAAGAGAGCGGCGCATGATCAGACAAATAAATAAATCCTTTATCGCTGCTTTGTATTCTATGGCGATCTCGCTTTAGTACAAAAAAATAGTCTATCCTTGAGTATACGTCATGAGGGCACGAGTAAAAAGTATAGTCCCGACCTGATGGATAAAAATCTCTCCAAAGATCTAGTATACCCAGCTCTGCCATTAGAACATTCATTTTCCTATGTAATGAAGTGGCATTTGAGTTTTTTGAAGAATCTAATTTTGGGTTAAGACGGATGTTCCATCATGTCAAATATTTTCCTATAAAAAGCTAAATCAGTTCCGGGGAGGGGCATAAATATTACATATACATATTGTTATGACAGTGTCATCTACTTTCCCAGAAATTATTATATATCTCCCTTCCTTATCTGAGATTTCTGAGAGGTAATCAAATGACAATTTTTGTGATATTAAAATTGCTACTCCTCTTCTATGGCCTGACTTATAAGATGAGTAATACACCTTAGAGAATCCCATTCTCTTTAGTTTTTTTATGTTCTACAGCTTCTTGTAGGAGCACAATCTCCACACAAGAGCTATCTTCGCCATGCGGGAATGATGTCAGAGAGCTGCTTCTGCTATTTTGTCTTGCTTCAGGGTCAGTTTCTGTTACATTCGCCGTTATCCTACTTCTAGTAATAACCCCTTTCTCCATTGTTGTGTAAAATATTCACAAGGTGTCACAAAAACAATTTTTGGGGGTTATTTTACAAAACTGTCGGGGGAGCTCGAAAATTAGGCGGTCATCCTCTTGTTGGCGTTACCGGACCACTCGGACTCTTCTTAATATAATTTGAGCAATCTAAAACTCCTTCATTGTATCTCCTTCAATAATCTGGCAGTTTTTTTTTTTAGCCAGGTTGTGTAGATTTTTTATGAAAATACATTAGTATATTCTTACGCAGGCATTAGAATTCAGCAAATAGCATACAATACAGTATATAGAAGTGGCTGAATGCTACATTTAATTTAATATGTATTTGCAGTTCTTTTAACTGATATGAATATAGTGTCCCACTATCTATTTTTATTTTATTATTTATACTAGGGTGAAGACTTGAATAATATCCTAATGTAAACATTTTTTAAATCACACTGTCCACGTACTTGTACACAAGCAATAAATGGTGGGAAGTATTTTGTGCTTTTCTGCAGGAAGTTGTTCATGTCCTCCAGTAGATTTTTCAGTATTCCCTCTCTCTCTTTAGAAGGCCTGGATTGCTCCATCTCCTTCAAGACGGCAGAAAACAGGGAGCTGAACAGCTGCTTGGCGAGGGTGGAGTCTCTCTGCGGAGGTGCAGTTTATCCAAGAAAGATGATCATTAGAACAGAAATTTTCAATTAAGGGAAAGCGTTACTTAGACTAAAGACGAGTTGTTACCTGTGCGAGGGCCTGTAAGGGTGCGATAAGACTGCTGTACTGGATCTGAATGTCAGGCAGGTCTCCCACCCTGTAGCTACGGTACAAGGTCACCTGAGCTTCTCGCTGGATTTTCTTGGTGGCTCTTTTTTCCTGATTAACACAGAAATGTGAGCTGCAGCTAAAACAGTCATCACGAATAATGAGTTTAAATCAGTCAGTGGTGTGCGATTTCTACCCTTTCGGTTCTTTGCGACTGGATTTCCCTCTTGGCAAACTTTATGTTTTCTTTATCTTTGTCCTTTAGGAACCGTCGTCTGAGTCTTAGGATATCGGCACGTCTTTCCCGTTCGGCTGGACAAATAAATATATGCATGTTTCTTTTTATGTAACATATACGGTTCCATGAACAGGATCAGGAGATCCTGGTTACTGATAGCACAACATAAGGAACCTTGGTACCCCTGCGAGTGCCAACTGACCTGCACTTCGACTGTCCGTCTCATCGGTTGTGTTAGTGAGGTGTTTAGAGCCAAAGTTGGCCCCTACGGCTCGCCAGGCTGCTGGCCTCTCTGCTCTCTTCTTCTCGAGCGCCAGCAGAGAGGACGTAGAGTCAGAGGACAGGGAATAATCTGCTAGTGTGTCCACACTGCTTCCAGTTAGCCAGTTATATGCCGATCGCCGACCTATAAGCAACATACAAGCAACCAATTTAAGTGGTGACAGAAGCATCATGAGAAGGAGATCCCCTTTGATCAAAGGCTGCTTGTTAGTACCTCATAATATGAAAACTACTGCAGCAGACAGAGCATTTTCTTACAAAGCCCTAAAATTATGGAATAGCTTTCCGATTACTGTTTGGGACTCAGACACAGTCTCTGTGTTTAAGTCTAGACTAAAATCTGTTTAGCCAAGCACCTGCACCAGGAGCCTGAGTCTGAGAGAACTCCAGAGACGCCTGCGTGGCTCGGATTTGGCCCTTCATACTGGCCGGCTGCATCTCTGCGCTATCCGCCCTCTGCGTCCCCGCTGCCTGGGTCACCTGCGTCTCCATAAACATTGGTGTGAGCACCGTGCTCCTCAGACGCCAGTTAGAGTCGATCGTGTAATCCTGGAAATCACAACAAACAAACATGACGCAAACAGAAGTAAAAATATGACAATAAAAATATGTTAGACCCTTCTGTTAAGGCGCAAATAAGATATAACCAAAAGCGTACCAGGAATTTGCACTCTGAAAGCGGGAATTCGAACATGTTGCGTGTGTAGTCGGGACTCTGGCTGGTCATTTCCAGTAGCAGGTCTGTTGCCAGGCTGAGAAAGCGCTCCTCGATGCGGGCCGAGTACAGCGAGCTCAGCACCATCAGCAGTCTCTCCAGAGTGGCAGGAGGTAAACGCTTCTCATGACTCCAGAAGTTTCGTACATACAGCCTTAGAAAACACCACACGCATAATGGATCGACGTGCAATGCTTTTAGATACTGGTCACTATTGTGCAACATGTAATGAGATGATGTGTTCAGGACTCACTGTAAGCCCTGGTTTTCATCCGTCAGCCCTTGGAGAAGGGTTTCCTTGGCCTCATTCAACACCTCCACACATGTGCTATCTTCTCTACTCTCAGCATCGCTGTACACAGGAACAGGACCCAGGAAGTAACAATAAAACAAATAAAGTAAGAAAAGTGATGGAATATTGTTGACGGCAATGAAGAGGAGCTAGAAGAAGAAAAAAAAAAAGTACCTGTAATTGTCCTGAATCCACATGAGAATGTCGTACATCCTCTCTCTGCATGCAGGGGAGGGGTGAGAAACAAAGGCATTGACTGCCCCCAAAATTTCATTCATCTCCTCAGGCTTCAGAATGGCCAGGATCTTATGCACGATGTCCAGACACACTCGCTGCCTTGCCTCATCTCTGAGGAAAAATAAATAAATCATATTAAGAAAGTAGTGAGCCTTGCAACCTTTAACAAAGTAATAATAACTTAGAGACTGCAAAGAATTAAACTCAACGGAACACACCGTTAAAGGAAAGTACCATCAGGATCAATACTACCCAGTTGTTTATTATTCCCTTTATACGACACACTGTGACACAGAGTGCTTTCCATCTTATACCATAAAATTTTTCTACCGATGCATTTCTCTGTATTAAAGTAATACATGTCATACATTAGTTATGTTCAATATTGTAGATCCAAAAACAAATTAAAAAACTATTTACGTCCTGCTTTGTATGTTTTAGCGACAATAAACCATCATTCCTTCACTTTCTTCTACATATTAATGACACCGGGAAAACCGAAACATAATTATCTTTTGAATCCTTAGACTGACTTACAAAGCACTCACTGAGGAGTAGTTCCGTAAATATGAAACAACTATACATTTCCTTTATTCAATTATACTGTTTTACGTTGTTTATTATAAGATTTAACCATTACCATCAAATGACACATTAGAACACGCACACTGATATGTGCTCTGGTCAGCCACACTACTGTCCGAGATGTGAATTCAACCATGCTGTGGTATAATTAGGCAATATCACACAAGGGGGAGTGATGATTCCTTGGAATATCTGCACGGCAGTGATGTGGTCGTAGGCACACGACTTTGATATTCAGCACAACTTTGAGCGTTACATTATATTGCTTTTATACAACAGTTCCACAAACACCATTCATAATCAACAGATTATAATTTGTTTCTTTAATTAACCAGTCATTTTGCTCCACAACACATATCCTTCCACGACTCGCGGAACTAACGGACCGTGACAGTTAAAACGAGGATCAGTTAATGCAATTAATAGGAGTGAAAGTAGTTTTAAATTCTTGCTGGTACTATGTAGCCAAATGATAAAAGATAAACCATGGAGGTGGTGCTTCCGTGACTGATTTTGAATTGGCTCGATCATCTGTATGGCAAACCTTACAAACCTACTTTCAACCAAGATGGCAACCAAAAATGTGTGTAATTAACATTAGGAAGTGGAGAGATGCATATAGTTTAACTTCCCAGTGCGGTTACCATCTAGCATCATCACTCGTGGAATGCCTCTCATCCAATCAGATTGCTAGTTCAGAATTAATTCTAAATAAATAATTAGACAATGAAATCTGGAGCTCTGAGACTGGATTATGCAGCACCCCGCACTCCACCACCCTCCCTCTTCTTATTTAGCACTGTTCGACTGGACAAACCATCTCTCAGGGTACAAAGAAAGATCCGGATTCATTAAGATTCTTTTCTGTTCTGGAACCTACAGTAGGTGGTGGAATAAACGCCTTCTGGTTATCTGAAACTCTCCTTAGCAGTCTTTTGGACTGATGGTACGCAGTAACCTGGTGGATCTGTATAAGGATGTATTTATTGATGGATACCTTAAAGCACATCTGTACATCACTCTAGATAAGCGTCATAAAAATGTAAATATAATGTAAAAGCATTTATTATATTATAACGCCGAATAAGTGCTTTATTCCCGGCACGCTGGGCACAAGGCAGAAATGCCACACCAGTCCGGCGACGCCGAAATGCACAAACCTGTGAGCCATCATCTGGGTCAAGCCCTTAGTCTTGAGATGCAGGAAAATATCAGCGATGACATCAGCACGGCTGAGGACACACTCCAGGCAGTAGGTTTTCAACACGCCATGTAGTTTTGGAAGCAGGTAAAACACAGCATTCTCAAATCTAATACAGTACATAGACACACAATTCCGCAATTTTACTCAAATGATAAAATCGACACAGTTGTGCGCTATAAAAACATTGACTGTACAGTGTAACTTACTGATCTACTATAGGTGGGAAGTGCTTGGACAGTTTACACAAACAAATAACAAATTTGTCATCCAGATTCTTCCTCTTCAACTCCTTTAGTTTGGTCACAGTCGTGTTAAACAGTGGATCATTATTTTCCTGCATGAAAACGTATAGAAAAAGCAAATCATACTTCTGTAGTAGAAAAGTACTGGCAGTCTGAGTGGCCAAGATGAAATATGTAAATGCACATTACACATACATTATCCTTGTCAGTCATGTATTTCAGGATTAACCCGATGATCTCCGCTGCAGCAGAGTAGATCTCTTTGTATCTGGTAAAGGACAGGTTGTTGGACAGAGACTGGAAGTACCTGCAAATAAGAATTGGTTGAAAAATTGTTAATTATATTAGTAGCAATATTTGTATTGACAAAACACTTAAAAGTCGTACAAGAAAAGGAGAATTGATGACGGTATGTATAAAGCGTCTGAGAATTAATCTTAAAAATAATATTAAGTGGAGTCATAAACTTTCTTCTAGTTCATAGTCCATGCCTCATCACACTCCTAATAACCCAGAATAGGGTCAGTCTGTACTCATCAGATCACATGCCTTTTTTCTGATTATTATTAAATTTCCTTAGTTGTTTTCTTTGCTTGATGCAGCCCAATAGTTTGACCCTTCTAAAAAAAAGAAATCTTTGCTCAGTCAGTGGGAGCTTTAAGTGTACAGATCTACTGATCTTGGTAAACCCTAACTATTCAGAATAAAAATAGAGAGAGTAAATGTGTGAGAGCTAAAAGCAACTGAAGCATTTTATAATTAAAATGTGTGTTTGGCATGGGAGCAAATGTTTTACTGTGACAGGCTGTAAAGTGCCTAAAGATACAAGTAAAAAGCTGGTTGTTTATGTAACAACCACAGCAGCAATCTCATTTCCCCTCTCGTCTGTTCCAACCATTCAGCATTCAGCATCACCAGTATACTAACCACCAGCCTGATCATCTGTCATCATCTGCACATGTTTAATTAAGTCAGATGTTAGGCTTGAATAATTCATACGTCATTGTGTGGCTTAATAAAACAAAAAACATTCATCTGAAACTGGTCGGGTACAGGGACTAAAAATGAGAGCCAAAAAGTCTCAGGACTACATTAAAATACAAGAAAGTCTGGCTCTTTGGAAGCAAAATATAAGGGAATGAGGGATGGCTCAAGTCTTTTGCACAGTACTATATACACACACACACACATACAATCCACTTACTGCTTTATGGCATTTTATTACATGCGGCAAAGCCATCAGATGATTTCACATAGTTTTCAATGTTTTTTTTACAGTAATTAAATCTGTGTTTAAATGATAAATAACCATATATTTAATCTGGTATGTCTTTACGAAATTGAAATCACTAAGCAAATTTTAAATGCCTTTATAGCGATCCCAAATAATCACTCATTTAAAAATCTAAATACAGTATTCCTGATTTCAGAATTTCACTCTAAATGGATTTATACCGTATACGTCAGCCCGAAAGCTGAGGACTTGAGTGTGTACCTGTCATGTTCAATGCCACAGGCAGGGTCGTAAGGGGGCAGATCGTTCGCCAGCACTATGCCCAAGAGCTGTAACCCAACAGAGTTGTCTTTGCTGTTAGGATCAGTTCCAGAGTAGAACCCATATATCAAACTGCAAATAGAAAAATAAAAAGCAAAGAAAACGCACAATCTTGATTATTATGTGTACTGTAGAAATCAGTGATGTCAGAATAAATGGTAGGCAGGAGCATTAACAAATCAGATTTTCTTTATACGTTTAGCGCATTTTTTATATATTGTATAGCTATTTACTGTACAGTAAGTTCCTGACTTACAAATGAGTTCCATTTCGCAAGGATATTTGTAAGTCTGATTTGTTCTTAAGTCTGAAAAAGTGTGTCTTATACACCGTTGACACGAATATACAATGTAAAGCAATCCAAACCACTTGACAAATTGTCAAATGCATTTGTCCCCTTTCCCTACTCTTGACCTCGTTTAATTTCAACCAGGGAGGGAGGGACAACACATACAGTGTTTATGATGCGCCTGCATGGACGCCGTTTTGTCTCAGAGCTGTTTTCCACTGGATTGGACCGCGAACTCTGTTTTGTTGAGGATTTTTCGAAATTAGGATTATTGACCATCAGAAAATATTGTATATAATTGTAAAATTTGGTATCTGGTGCACTGCAGTGTCTATTATTTGTACAAATACACGTGAGCTACTTCCGTGATTTGTTTGCATCTACGAATGTTCGTAGATCTGCGGTCTGTTCATACCTGTGAAAATTCGTAAAGTGTATGTTCTTAAGTCGGGAACTTACTGTATCCAATTTTACAATTACATCAAAGAAAGAAAAATAGTATTCTTTTTTCGTTCCATACTTGTACGGTATGTGCAGACAGTCTTTCCAGCACTCCACTATGGTGCGGATAATCTCCAGATTGTGCCTGAATACTACCCTTTTGGAATGGAAACAGTTTTTCATTAGGAACTCAATAAGACGATTGGCCAGGACCTCGTCTCTAGTGTTACCCTGAAAAACAACAAAACAATATAAAACAGACAGCACATTAATGCCAAACTAAATCGAAAAATGAATGTAGAAATACGAGATGTAGTCCATGCTGTCCTAAAAGAATACACCTAAACTCCAAATCACTATAAGGATATAGAATTATAATTTGTATCATATGCACAATTCAACAGAAACCCCTGTATACCTGTTCATTCATGCAATTAATCATCCATGGACAAAGCTGCTGCCACATGATTGTCTAATAACTGCAGAAATATGCAGGGATACTAGTGTTCCTATTAATTTTTGTATTTTATACAACACTTTACACCCAAGCATCAGTAAAATTTTGTCAAATATTGCTTTTTGTACATTTCAGCACTTTCAAAACACTCACAAACCTTAGGTGTGGCCACACTGGTCCAGGAAAGCAGAGTGACCACTATATCCACCACCATAAAGTGGATGCCCTCTCCACCATTGTTCCCAGATACCACCAGCTGCAAGAGCGGACCCAGCCAATGCCTGGCGTACGGACGGAACACCTATTCAGGAGAAATCCAACATGGATGCAAAGTAAGAGCTAAAAAATAAACATTTGGACCACTGTATGAAAAAGATTAAGAGCAGTCACCTCCTCTGTATTGATAATGAGCTTAGCGATGAAGAGTCGGATGTTCAGAGGAGTGGATGGATTCCCAAGTTTCCCATGCAGAAATTTCATCCATGGAGGAAGTTCAGCTGGAATCGTACCCTTCAAAAACAGAAAAGGAAAAAAAATTATAACTACCTTCTACTAGGTGATGCTGGATATTGAGTTTATTTTCATTATGTGAGAATTGGAATAAAACACAGGCCTTTCTTTACATACTTCCTCTACTTTAGGGGTGATGTTGTTTCTCTGCATGTGGCGGAACAGGGCGGTCATGGTGGCCATGCACTCGTGCTGATTAAGTTCATCCATCTCCAACTCCACGCTCTCATCTAGAGACGGTTCCACCTGCTTCTAATGAAGACAAAGGAAAATTACAATTGAAATCATATGCCTGTCCTACAAACACAAACACACACACTGTGTCTGATTGTACAAGTGTAACCCACCCTTGCCCTACTGGTACTGCCTCGGCCTGAGGGATTCTGGGAGCTGTAGGAGAAGCTCTGGACTCCTGTAGAGAAGTCAAACTGACTCATCTCCTCACTGAGGCTACTGTCAGCCATGTAGGACTGAGAAGAGAGGTATACAGGCGCATCTGACAGACAGACAAAAACAAGACAAAAAGAAATATATTTCACCCAACTAAGCCCAAACATACAGACTGCCAAAACACAGTAATAGTGCTCATTCAATTTTATACATATATACAGAAAATGTGTGTGCCAAAGAAGTTACTTCGGAAGTTTATACAACATGGAAATGACCAATCTTGCTTCCCTAAAGATTTCAAGTTACTAACTTCAGTTGTTTTAGAGAGGTGCCACAAAACTGGCCATTTTTCAGCCTTGCTTCAATCAATAATAATTTAAAATGCAAATTATACATATTTCTTTATGGGTATTGATACCAAAATTGGTATAAGCTTAAAAGGCAAAAAAAATCTGTGTCTGTAACCATGTCAAATTCACGTTGCAATATCTTAAGAATTTTGTATTTTAGAATAACACACTTTCAGGTTTATGTCTTTTCATGTGAAATTTAAATTGGCCAAGTTTGACAATTTTGAATGACAATTAAGATCGTTGAAAGATTTGAATTCAAAAAGTTAAACAGACACTAAATAAAAGGGCATAAAATTGTGTTTAGCAAAAATTTCTTTTTTTTTTATTTATCCCCCTTTTTCCGAATTTTCCGATTTTCTCCCCTAATTTAGTAGTGTCCAATTCCACCCCGTCACCGATCATCTTTTCGAACTGCTCGCGCAACGCACCGTTGGGGGCACACACTCGGAGGAACAGCGAGCTCACAGACACCCCTGATTGGCTTGTAGAGCCGTCATTAATGTGGGAGCACTGAGTACCTCTCATCCCTCCGCCCTGAGAGAGCTCGGCCAATCAGCTCTCTCTAGGCCTCCGGCTGTGAGAGGTTAACAGCATCACCCGGGGATCGAA
>JAOVVB010000043.1:22033125-22050084 GCA_028570985.1 Heterobranchus longifilis
TTCTGAAGTGGTCGACTTGTTTTTTGTTATACTTAGTGTTATTCATTCACAAGAAATATGGCCATAATAATAATAATAATAATAATTAGTCAAATAAACCCCAAGTACAAGGGGTTTATTTCACTAACTAATATTATCCTGAATCAGTTCTTGAATCTAAGAGTCAGTCCACACACACACACACACACACACACATAGATACACACACACAAAAAGGCACAAGAGTCTCAGGATGTGGTTTCTTTTACAAACTTTGGCAAGCGCTTTTTTTTATTTTATTTACATCCATACTTGTGATTCTCATACTACTTTCTCTCTTTCGAAAGTGGAACAGTGGAAATGTACAGGATGAGTGAGAAATGTAATCGTAGTGTAGCATCAAAAACACGCTACTCACCCTACTGCGTGTTGTACAAAAAGTTCATTAACACTGACTAGAAAAACCCACTTGGTTAATACATCATGTGCATCCGTTGCATACAAATGGCTCTGTGTTGACATCAGACTTATAATACAGGCCACAGCTGGCATCAAGAGCTGGTGGAAGACAACCTGGAACACAGATGTGAGCGAAGAATCGCATGCAGGAGTGACTCAATGTAAAAGAACAACTTCTACCCATAAGCATACTTGTGCATCAGGCTCGAAAAGTCTCCTAAAACATTCCATCGGTTAATGCAATTCTGGCCAATCATGTTTCTTAATCAATGTTACATTGTTCTTCGCATAGTTTGGCGTGTAATTTTGGGTGGTGCAACACCCACCATCACGTCAATGTCATTGTTTATTGTGGTAAATCAGAATCAGATGGATATGAGAGAATTGTTTATAACTGCTAGAAAATCATCAGGCACAAACTATTGAACTCTATACCATGATGGCGCCATCAGTCCACCATGTGAGTCAGTGATGACAGCTAATAGGCTGAGGAATAGAAAAATCAGCAGAAGAATAGAAATTAAGGATCCATAGTGATATTGAAGCTAAAACATGTGTCTGTGATACAAGTGGATGCAATGTTCGGGAGATTCAGTAGGGGGTGCTCTAGTCTTGATGAACTTCACAGAGCCTGGATGCATCTTGGTAGAAATCTGTTCTGTGCTTCTATTTTTTTTTTCCATACTAAAATCACTAAGTCTTTTATAAAGACAAGACAACAGCAATACAGAAGACTTAAAAAAAATAATAAAAATAACACAGTAGCTGACCAGAATGGGCCATCTTTTGTCCTTTTCGTGTAGCTTGAACCCAGTTCTCTGCGAGTCGGTGTTCTTCTGGTTTCCTCCATCACTCTGAAGAGTGTTAAACGTCCGTGTATGAAAGTATAAAAAAATCTGTCCATGCAGCATGCATAGGCTTTAAGAAAGTGTATGCAGAGCTTCGACGAATGGTTTGGCCGAGGCTGAGCAGAAAGTGTTTGATGTGTACAGCTCAGGGTATTCATACATGGTGGTTACTTTCTACTTGGGCTGAGAACCAACACACACACAGCCACTGGGGAGGCGAGGACAATATTACTTACACCAGTGATACAGTACACAACATATCAACTAACAAAATGAGCACAGGTCAACTTTTCCTTCATTTCATTCCCTCGGTTCAAGTGAACGATATTTAATGATAACTTAGTGCAAAAACCTGAAAAGTTGCGGTACTCGACTGTGTTTTTTTGTTTTGTTTTTTAACTACAATCTAAACATAATGTTTCAGATTCTACAGCATTCAGTCAGTGCCCTTCATTGTGAACGTACATAATAAATACCTAAGCTGTCGAGACCACTGGTAGAATTCCAACATGAAAGCCGTAAAACAGACATCGGTACTGTTCACACCTCCACGTGCAGCAAACACAGGCTTTTGAGATCAATAAAACCAGGTGTCGTTATTCATACAATCCTGACCTGTGGTCTGTTTAATAGAGCATATAAAAAAAGGTGTCATATTCCTCGTTTTGAAGAAGTGACTGCGCTTCATACTTCATTGTGAGTTAATGACCTCCCAAGACAAAGTGTTTTAAAATACTCCCACTTTAAATACTTAGAAGTGAAAGTTGCTGTTAAATGAACTTCAATACGCAAACATTCAGCTGGAAAAAAAGCACTGCTGACCAGCAGCATAGATAATTACCCTTGGTACGTACTGTAGATACGTCCCCCTAGCAAAAACCGCATGGATTCGTTTCTGAGAACTTGATCACAGGATCTTAATCATACGTGACATGCTTCACATTGTTTTGCGTAGGAAGTCGCAGTCGGCTGTTTGTGCCGAAACCGCGTGCTTCTATAAAAGATTCGCTTCTGGCCTGTTTTGGGTGTTTTACTGGTTAGGATTTGAATTAAGTCTCCGCTTTCTGGCTGTGCCGCTACGGTTGTAAATGTCAAACGACGAATATAGATGGGAAGCTCTCGAACAATAAAATCAAAAATTATGTAAAAACTACACATTATCTCAAACTCGATCCTTTACCAGGGGGAAACCGTGATTGGACAAGGTGGGGGTCCATGTTAACTTCTGTCTAAATGAACATCATGTAGATTTAATTACAACCATCAATCCTAAACCTAAACCTCAGGACACTACGATCGTATTATTCGTATGTCCGACTTTTCTCTTTGGAAATATATAAAAAACAGAATGATGGACATATAACACAATGTCAATTCATACTTCATGGGCTCCACACATTATAAATACTGATCCAACAAAAAGACTTCACTTTTAGTGTTTAGCACAGAGTAATTCTTGTACATATATATACAAATTTTTACTACCTACATCAGACTAATTGTATGTACTGATATACGCTATTAATGTAGGGATTAGAGTAAAGAGTAACGATGGTGAAGTACGGTGTAAAGCTAGATTAGAGGAAAAATTTCCTTTTGAATAAAGTAATGCTTCACAGTGAATACAGGACACGAGGCCTGAGACCTGAAATTGGGAACTAGTAGCTATAAATGTAGTACAGGGACAGACAAATGAGAATATATATATATATATATATATATAATTTTTTTTTTTTTTTTTGTCAGTAATTCGACTCACTTTCATAAAACAAATGCAGTTCATGGTGGCGTGACAGACTTCCATGCTGCAACTTTATCACTACTCCTTATGAATCATTAAACCTGTTGTACACTCTGTTAGCGGAACATATACTACTTTTCAACTACGCATATTAACTATGCATGATTCCCAGGTAAGGTTTGTTCACACAGGTGTAAGGAAAGACTGACAAGCCCGTCATGCACAATATCGTGCAAAAGTCTTGAAAACTTTGTTATAGATTTTAAAAAATTGTATGGTTTTATAACTGAGTCAGTACAAAAACATTTCAAGAGTTTCAAACATCGGTATTCAAAACTAAAAGTTTCAAAAAAATATTTGTATGCAAGAAAAGAAAGCAGTATATTATTTATATTAGATAAAAAAACTAAATGGAAGTTGCTAGGTTTTGCATACAAAAAAAGATGCAGGTGCAACAGTCAAAGTCCTCAGAAGAACTGTTAGTGGCGTTGCACGATGCTGAGTAAAACTTATTACTAATAAGTTTTAATTTCCTTATAAAACTGCACAGATTGTAGACTAAAGGGTCCTCAAAGCGCTTTCAAACCAAATACTGACTTTGTTTCATTAATTACTGTTAACTGGGCTTTATAGTTTTTTAATTATTTTATTATTTATTTGCATGTCCCTAAGAATCTTGGACAGTACTGTAGGTAACTCTTACGTTACTACTTGCAGTCACGTCCTGGTTTGACATTGATTGGAATTTTTTTTTTTTTCGAGGGCACAAACGTGCTCCATTATTAAAAAAACGGGTAATAATAAACTTCACTAGTTAACTAGCTTGCCATATACAATATTTCATGTTATATCTACCACTGTTTCAGCTTCTTCCATAAGGTTTCTGAAGCTTATGCATGCCTGGTGGTGTAGCTAACATAAACAGTTGATTTGTCCATCCCTGTATTTTACACATCCACTTCATACATCTTTAACCTAGCACACACAACATACAAAATTATTAACATTGGCTGTCAATCATAGGTATACAATTCTAATATAGGTAGCGAAATAATTTGTAAATGTACAAGAATTACACTCGATTAAGCAGCAGCTTAATGAAGAACACTTTACATAGAGAGGGACCCAATTAAATCGGACCTATTTTCATGAAAAACAAAAAAAACTAATAACATTCAAACCAATAATACTGATAATCTACTAAAATAATAATCAAAAACATTGTGTGTATGTATTAAAAGGAATTCTGTTGGCCTAAACACAACACCACGTTTCATTTGTAAGGTAACACATCACATTTTAACAATCAGCATTAAGGATGGTGACGTGGCAACCGGGTCGGTGACTTGATGACTAGAATCTAAAAAAAACGAGGCGGAGCACCGTGATTGGCTGAAACAGAGACAGAAGTGGTCCTCGGGAATGGCTGTGTGTAATTGGGCCTTGGGTCACAGTGACAACTAAAATATGAGGAGACGCACACCCACTCAAACACCCAAACACACACACACACACACTCACTGTAGAAAACAGTGTGGCGATAATGAGGACATTCATGTGGCTCAGACTGTAGAAATGCTGTCAGTGTGAGCTGCTGTGTGGTTTGGGTCTAGGTATTCCTCATAGCCAGGGCTTGTTCCAGCTCTTGCCTTCTCTGTTGAATCTGCGAACAGGAAATGAGAAAGAGGAATTCAGCTTGCTTTGAGGAAGGGAAAAATGATGAAGAAACAAAAATAAGACTTCACAAATCTGACTTGCACTTGCATAGTTGTGGGTTGTATGATCCTACACCATGCAGGAATCATCGAGGACATTTAAAAATATATTTTTGGATACACATGGTAAAGTAATAAAATAATCAGGGTGATATTGTCCTTAGCTTCAGTCCTCTTGGAATAATGGTGAGATCAACCTGACCTGTGAGTAGAACAACTTTGCAGGTTGGAATGACGTCTTTTTCCACCTTGGCATGTCCCCATTATGAAGTAGGTTAAAAAAAACACGGATGCCTACATGTTTAACTTTTGTTAGCAAGCTAACTATATTAAGTAATGCAGTATGTATTTGCCATTCAAAACAGTCAAGCAAACACTTGTATGTACAGTATTCATTTATTGTCTATACTGCTTTATCCTGTATTTAGGGTGACGATGGGCTCGGAGCCTTTATCCTAGAAGGTATGTGTGGCATGAGGCGGGGTACACCATGGATGGTGTCAATCCATCACAGGACACACACACACTCACTTAATTTGGGAATGCCAATTAGTCTAATATGCCCGGTTGTGGGAGGAAACCAAAGTACCCAGAGGAAACCAACCAAGCACAGAGAGAACATGCAATCTCCATGCACAGAGACCCCAAGGCAAGAATCGAACCCGGACCCTGGAGGTGCAAGGAGACAGCGCTAACCACTAAGCCGCCGTGCCGCCTGTATGTACACAGTATATCTCATTTACATTTATTTCTGACTGTTGTGTGCAGCCTTGTAGATCTGTCATCATTCTGTCCACAGCTTCAGCTTTTACTGGGTGGAAATGGACCATTCAATTTCAAGTAGAACTCCTAGTCTTGTAAAAGTCTAGTTATTTTACCTTGCAGTAGAAGTAGCGGCTGACTGCCTCCTGAGACCAGGGCTGATAGTAAAACTCCGCCCTCCTCTCCTCCTCAGGGTTCCCAGCAACGTCCGTCATTAGCTGTGACCAATCAGAACGCAATAGCATATGTGTGAAGATTTATATCCGTCCACAATAACTTGTTCGTTTGTTGTGTAACATGTAAGACATTTTGTGCCGTTCCTCATCAGATTCAGGATGTTATGTTAGGAAAGTAAGTTAGGAAATGTCTTTAGTGCCACATCACAAGGTCAGTGACCATGACTTTCTACTACTGTACATTCACAATGGCAAAGTGGCATAATATAAGAATTACGCCAGTATTTTGAGAGGATGTCTCAGCATAGGAAAGGAAAAATATGCAACATCTGCTACGTATACAGTGAGAATGAGTTACAGTTAAATCTGTGAATTCCATAAGAATAAATAAGAATAAGAGCTATGTGAGCAACTATATATTGATAGTTTTAAAACTTTAGCAACATACTTATAGAAACGATGACTAAAATTTTACCTACGATGAAGATAGGTCCTTATATGTTTTTTTTAAATAAAATATATAATATCAAAGTTTCTTTGTACTAGGAAAAAACAACAACAACAAAAATAATACATTTGGTTCACTGTAGTCAGTTATGTATTTAGTTCGTAGTATCTCTTGATACTGAAGGGTGGTGATGGGTTGATAATTGGCATTGCTTTTTTTTTTTATTAAGTGCTTAAATAGCTATTAACTTAATCTTATAGATGCTCCAATAAATTACTAAAATCATTTGTCCTTAAATCTCCATAAATGTCCATAAATAAAAGTCTTAAATAAAATCCACAATCTAAACAATTGCATGTTTTTCATCATTTTATTCTTATTGTTAATGCATTTTAATGTGCGATTTTCTGATTCCCACCTGAACTGCACTATTGTAAACAGTGTATTGTATGTTTTTTTAATAACTACTTTCTTTCAAATAGTGATTTTTTATTTTATCCTAGCCTTGCTAACCCTGTGAACTGGCTGCTGTAACGTTACAATTTTCCTTTGGGATTAATGAAACTCTATCTATCTATCCATTTATGTAAGTGAATTAAGAAGTGCAGTAATATAACCCTTTCATTATTTAAAATAAATAAAAAAAAATCACAGTTCTGATGTATAATCCGGATGAATATTATAACCTCACATTTAGGTTACCGAGTGTTTAATAAATAGTGATAAAGCCTCAATCTCAACATTTTGGAAATAAAAGGATACAATCAGCAAGGCACTATTTGACTTGGTCCAGGTTGGACTTGAACTCACTTTAAGATCTCTGCTCTGGGATTTCAGCCAGTCCTGGATGTAACCTTTTGGGTCTCGGGAGAAACTGAGCATGAAGTCTCTCTGAATCTTCAGCTGGTTGATGGACTCAATAGTCTCATGGATCTGTAACAAGTTCATATCAGACCAACAGTGGTTAGGACCATCAAAAGAAGAATGTTCACAGTTTTGAGAATTCCTAGCAGTGTTGATCATGTAAAAGTGGGATTTTATTGGTTACTTTGTTGTCAAGAGAGGCAATTTCCTGCTGATTGGCTGTCGAAAGCAGGAAGTTGCTCATTTGGGCTTTGAGTGGATCCTCAACCTCGACATCTATATCGTAGCAGGCTGTTTTCTTCTGATCGTTTGGGTCCACACTGTACACACCAAGACAATGCCTTTAACTGATGTTACAGCTGAGTGTGACACTACAATGCACACCAAGAGAAGTTATAATGTACACTACATGGCCAAAAGCATGTGGACACCTGACATGATCACATGCATGACCACTCACTTCATTGATTACAACCCTCTTTTTGCAATCAAAACAGTGACCCTTTACGTACAGTATATAGAGACCAACATTGTCCTTTTCAGCAATTTGTGCTACAGGAGCTTTTATATTGGACTACAAGGGCTAGCCTTCGTTCCCAAGGTGCATCATTGAGCCTTGGCCACCATGAACCTGTCGCCAGTTCACCGGTTTTCCTTTTGTGGTATGTCCTGACCACTGCAGCCTGGGAAAAATAGCGTCCAATATAAGAGCTACTGTTGCTATAATTGCTAAAAGGGTTAATGCTGGTTCCCATAGAAAGGTGTCAGAACACACCTATTTGGGCTCCGTTGCTTCTGTGAAGGGAAATTGTGATACAAAGACATTTTGTACAACTTTTGTATACTTTTGGCCACATAGTGTAGTAAGGATGACTGCAGACAATGGAAACATTGTTAGATAGACAGACTGACCTGATGATATGGTTTATGACGATGGGGTCAGGGGGAAGCAGCAGGTTGGTCAGGCGCTGTGGGATCTCGGAGAACTTCAGCCGAGGGCAGTCAAAAATCTGAAAAAGCACATGGTTTCATGATTTCAATAGAGTGTTGAAGCAAGTGAGGTGAGGTTCTGCTTTATTCCCTCAACACACTGTCCTGGATACTCACCTTCCAGGACTGAATTAAAAAAATTGGTATATCACTCACTCAGCATCTATGCCGCTTTAGATTATATACAGGGTCACAGGGGCCTATCCCACAAACACATGCACACTCTTTGACACACTATGGGGAATGGCAATTAGCCTAATCTGCAGGTCTTTGAACTGTGGGAGGAAACCAGAATACCTGGAGGAAACCCACCAAGCACGAGGAGAACATGCAATCTCTATGCACACAGAGGTAGGAATCGAACCCGGACCCTGGAGGTGCAAGGCGACAGTGCTAACCACTAAGCTACCATGCCGCTGCCCTGGTGTATGCAGATGTTTGTTTACTAAGTTTACTATTTAAAAGAAATCAGTTAGCACAAATGTTCGCTACAGTACTTTGTTAGTTATTTATAGTATATGTCATTTCTTCAGGTTTTCTAACGTGTTAAATGTCAGATAAAGGAACCATCATGTAAAAAAAACATCGACAACACTGAAGCTCACATATCTGTAAAACGTATGAGTTTAGTCACCATCTTTACCTGCTGAAAGTATTTATCACAGTTGATATACTCTTTGTCATGGGAGTCTTGCAGCTTGTTGGTTTTGATGTACTGCCACAGGGCCTGGATGATACATGAGCGTGTCTGAGTGTGTATTCCCAACAGCCGAGCCAGCCGAGGATCCAACTTAAACTGAGGAGGCTGCACACAAGAGAAGGCTTTCAGTATAAATAAACATACAAGTGTGGATAGAATTGTATGGTGTGTGGTCTCACACACCATGGAATCTTTTCTCATAGAGTCATTGGGTCTTTATACAAAAAAATACTTGATAGCTGAGTTAATGTATATAATACAACAGTTAGTTCAAAGTGAGTAATCTGATTGGACGAGAGGCTTTCCACAGCACTGGGATGTTTAACTATATCTATCACGCTACATCACAGGTATTCTACAATCATCAATTACACTAACTGTCAATCGAAGCATTTGTGAAAGTCAGTACGGTCCGCAGTACTGAGGAGCAGCTACATGCCAAAACCCCACTTTTAACAAGAAAACGCACACAACTTTATGTCATTTTAAACACCACTTTCTATACATAGTAATTGCTTCTAAATCAATCCAAATTGTCTCCATGTTGTTTTTTTCATGCCTGAAATGTTGTTTGCAAAAATAACTAGATTCTAACACAAGGCTGAATCCAAAATCCCCCCTAACCCCTAACCAAGGACGATACTTGGTGTGTAGGACAAGGGATTGTACACTCTAGTGCACTAAACTCTATTTGGGACTGAAACTCAGAAATTAACGGAGCAGTTATTCTAAATTGGATTAAGTGAAAATATAAGGAGAAACTTATGAGACGTACAGAACTGGACAATAAATGGTGTTTGAACTGTTGTATAAAAGCAACATCACACTCGAGGTTGTGCTGTTGCGCTGAATATCAGCACGGCTGTGATGTCATTGGCACTTGAGCTACGCCCTCGTGCCTGCGACTGCATCACAACTGTGCTGACATTCATCGCGACAGCATTCCCTCTCGTGAGACGCTGCTTAATTATTATAGTAGATAATATTAACATGCAGCCTTACCTGATAATCCAGCATCAACAGGAGAGTGCAGCGTACATTGACATCACCTGGCCTTTTCACCTGGAAGCCGTCGGTCTCCTGAGTGGTGGGAGTGCGATGCCACTAGGATACAAACAAAAAGCGGTTTTAACTTTCTTCTTTTCATGACGTCATAATGTTAGGTCTTTATTATGAAAAGAAACATCATACAGTGGATTTCTACATAACTAAAAGCAATTTTTCTCATCCCTGATATATAGTTCTTATATTAGCTTTAATCCATGTATGATGCACTAACTTGGTCTAATCTATTCCAGAAGAACTTCAAGCTGTTCAGTAAGCACTTGCATTAATTAAAGGAAAAATAATGATCTTTTTTCAGACACACTGTTTGCAAAGCTGAAGCTTACCTGATCCCTGCTCCTCAGCAGCTGAAAAGAAAAACACTTAAGTTTGGATTTTTCCAAGTCTGCCTTAAATCAAATTGAGGTGCACATAAGTACATCACCATAGGTCTTGGTCGTTATAAATCTTCCTGCTCTGCACACTGACTGTGAAGTTTGTCACCCGGAACGCGAGCACAATGTAAGTAATCAGGGCCGATTCCACAACCCTCTTTCCGAAAATGCATTCCAAAGTTCAGCTGAGACTCATATAAAGTTTCTGCAATAACACTGAGCTAAATCAAAATGTCAATGTTTTGTCAGTGTGTTTAGCACTCTTTTAGTCTCAGCTGAACTTAGGAATACATTTTTCCATGGGAGGTTGTGGAATTTGAAGTTGTGCCTTGATTACTTACTCTACATTGTAAGTGACAAACTTCATAGAGCAGGAAAATTTTAAATGACTAATTGTAATCTACTTATATGCATCTCACTTCTGATTAAAAAAAAAAAAAAAAAATCCAAACTATCCTTTTAATGCTTCTTGAGATTTTCATACAGCTACTGTACATTCATTAAGCATCTTCCACATACAGTACACTTCACTAACTGCAGTTGCCAATGCTGTGTCTGTAGCATGCTATAAATACTATAAATTTATAGCAGTCACTTTAAGCAAATAACACTTTATACGGTATGATGCTCTTATGGACAAAATGTTTATGTAAGATCGGTTCATAAATATTCATGAACAGGATCTCAGATTTAGTAGTTTACTGTGTTTCTCTCGGGGCATCATCCTACATAGTCATACGCTTCAGTCAAACACTGCAGTGCCTCACAAAAATCCATCTGTAAGGGAGTCTGTTTCTGAGGGAGTCTCATCATGACTGATGGCTAATTCACTTGAATTTATGCTACAGTATGTTACAAAAATATCAACATTTATTAAACACATAACAGACAATTCTCTCAAAATACATCCTATACAAAATAGGCTATTTGACTAACAGTACATGCATGTCTACACCTGACCATTACACTCATATCCTGCTCTTCCCCAGACTGGTCCTGTAAAGTTGGAAGCACACAATTGTCTAGAATGTTTTCGGAAGCTTCAAACGCTGTTCGACCCTGTGGATAAATTCAAGTCCATGAAGACACAGTTTGCTAAAGTAGAATGCCTTGAGTGCCCTCACTCTGTCCAGAGCCATGACCTCGACCCCATTGAACTGGAACACTCGCCGCACCCCGGATCTCTTCACCCAACATCAAGGCCTGACCTCACTAATGCTCCTGTGGCTGAATGAGCACAAATTACCACAGCCAAGGTTAGCAACGTTGGGAGGAGCGTCACAAACTTTTTTTGCCATAAAGTGTACTGTGCTAGGTGACACAGTAGATGGCGTAGTGATTAGCGCTGTCGATTTGCACCTCCAGGGTCCGTGTTTGATTCCTGCCTCGAGTCTGTGTGCATGGAGTTTGCATGTTCTGCTTAGTGGGCTTCCTCTGGGTTCTCCAGTTTCCTCCCACAGTTCTAAGACACGCAGATTAGCCTACCTGGAGTTCCCAAATTGCCTGTAGTGTCTGAATACGCAACCGAGTATTAAACCACATTCCTTGTAACAATTCTGAAGTCTTTCGAAAATTCCCTAGCCTAAAGGGAAGTCAAAAGTCAAACCAGTCAAAAAGGTTTGGACACACACTTCTAATGCCATGGTCTTTTTTAATTCTTTCTACATTCTAAAACAATACTTTAAGGCATCCAAAATGTGCAATAATCTTCTTTGCTCTGTACAGCCTTTATAACGGCTCTAATCTGATGTGCTGTTTCTTAATTCTTGATTTTCGAGGCTGGTAACTCTGAATGAACTTCTCCTCTGCAGCAGAGGTAAGTTTTGGTCTTGCTTTCCTGGGATGGTCTTCATGAGAGCCAGTTTCATCCTGGTGCTTGATGGGTTTGGTAATGCACTTGACAAAAAGAAAAAAAGAAAATTTAATTAAAAGGTGGGTCCACACTTTTGATATATACTTTATATAATGGAGGTCGATATACCGTGATGATAGATGATACAACTCACAAAGATAGAGCCCTGATATCCCGGCTTGTTTTCTACATATTGCTGAAATGCTGAACAAGGCAAATGCCTCAAAGTTACCTACACATCATGCATTGGATTGGATTGGATTGGAGTTCTTGCCTTAGTGTCTTACCATTTAATTACTGAAGTTCAGTCATCCATCTAATAATCTAATTGGAGTTGATTTTTCAACACTTTTCACAATTTTTCAATTCTAAAGCCTCATTGATTAAAATTTATCTCCTGAACTATTTTTAATAATAAATCTTTCATAGCCTCTTAAGACCTGAGCCTTAATTTCGCTTTAAAAAAGCTTTTAATTTTTTCCTATATGTTTAGGATTAGTAGGACCTAATAAGTAAAAAATCTAAGCATATGCATTCTTTGAACAAAGAACTGAGTTTGATACCCTCTTGTGTTTCTACTCATTAGTGTATTGTGCTTTTGCTACCATTAAATGCTATAAAGTGTCTACTAATGAGGACAACAGGTATAGGTTAGACAGAGTGTATAGGTATAAGGTATAAGTATAAGGTTCAGCGAATCCAAAAAGTGATATTTTCATATGAGGACGCAGGGGAAAATGCATATGTGAGAAAATTGGAAAAAATAAATTATTACATAAAAATAAGTTACTGTACATATTTTAGCCAAACTAAAGCAGTGTCAATGTAACATCCCAACGCATTAACTTTCATAAATTTTATAAAAGAGTAAGTTCAAACAACTTTGTTCCCAAAAATTTAATTAAAATGTATAAAATAAAATAAGCTTCACTGTAATGCAGGATTGTGTTAACATCAGGCAGACAGCTGGGTTAAAAACATGTACATAAAATCAGGGAGCAATTCCAATTACACTGCATTAAGACCACATTATCACAAATTACAGTAAATGATACATCTTTCTGACAATACAAATTTTTAAAATGAAAAATCGCATACAGTACATATGACACACACGCATCATTATATTTGAAATGTCCTATCTTTCTAGAAACTTCTAGAATCTTCTTAGGAATGTGTTCCTTTTTGCAGCTGGGCCTGGCAACGCAGACCAACTAACACCAGGAGGAGTTGAATCAAGCTTCCCAGCACACCAACATTTTATACTATGTTAAGGGTACGCCTAAACACAAACTGTAATCTACGTTGTAGTAAGTCCAGAAATTTGCTGTGTACTATGAATATACGGTGATAAGTAATGGACTTGTCAACGTATTCCAAGCCTTTTTGAACCAGGCACTCCATGGACACTTGGAGTACATATGAATCATGTAAGTCAGAGAATCAATAAATTTATTAAGAAAACTGGAAATGTGCTTAATGGCACAATGTGTTAATATCGTCAAGCCCAAGGAGTTAACAGTGGCCCAAACCCACAAACATCCAAGAGCTGTAAGGATTATTGGGATTTGATCCATTCGGGGCTTCAGTTCCGTGGCCTACACAAGGGTAAGCTAAAAGTAATGCTAAAGTGAGCTGACTCAGCATCAGAAGCCTTTTAAGCACTATGGGATCGCTTAACGATTACCTCAAACTTTAACACTTCGACCGCTCTTAGTCCCATTCACTGATGCAATTATGACATATGAAATTGGGAGCTGTTATCCATCACCAGTCCTTAAAGAGTGGAGGCACTAACTGTGTATGGGTTGTAGAAAGCTTGGATATGTCAAATTAGCAGTAGTCCATTAAGCTTGTTGCGGTCTTTTATTTTCCTGTGTGCATTCCAGGGGCCAAGAAAGAGAAGGTGGGATGCATGAACTCGGAAATGAGGGCGATTTCTTCAATCATGCTACAGGAACAAAAATGGAAATGCTCACTCATTCATTCCTGGAAGTCTTGCCAATCAAAGCAGAGTTCTCAGGCTAGGCTTATTTTTAATTTCCTTTTCCATGACTACACTTTTTGCTCTAGTTCATAACTATTTCTAAATTACCTTTCCGCTGAACCACTTTATTTCTGTTGTAAGTACTGCATATTACATTGTGTTACATTTCTGGTTCAAATGTCTGTTTTCGGCAATAAAATCCTCTCCACATGGAGCCTCAGTTTCTTCCTGTGTCTGTTATGGCAAGAGAGTGTGCGTCTAAGTATGTGTGGTATTTAGCACTGTGTTGATGTTGGAGAATGTCATGCGACCTTTATGACTCATTGCATGACACTGAATAATCCATGTGTTCTGTGAGAAGCTGAACCGAACAGCGCCGAAGCAAAAGTGTTTTCATGGGAAGTGGAGCAGGTCAAAGGCCAAGCAGGATATCCCTCTTATTTCCCTCTTAGCAACGGTATCTGTGCTCCCACACAAATATAGGCAGCGCAAAACAATCCCTCTGTCCGTTCTTAACTAGCAGGAAATGTACGAGAGCCTATCTGTCTCTGCTGGTCTGCTTATGTCTGCGTCATGCACAAACAGTGACCGAAATAAACCTAAGGATGCCATTATGTGCAATCAACGTTGTTTCCCATACGAGTCCTACAGCGTGTGATTTGAAGCATGCAATTTTAGCGTATTTGTCTAGTTGTTCACTAAAGATAAAGAAAGCACCAACAAATTTGATAACGTAGGGAATAGTCAATCAAAGCTACTTAAGAAAGCTATTAGTGGAAAAAAACTTATATACAGTACATCTGGATTTGATATTGAGATCAGAATGAATACAGCAGGTGAGATTCGTGAGATTTAGACCAGGACATGTCAAAGCTCTTCTGCTTTTAATTGCAATGTTTGAAATTGTAGTGGAACAATTAGACTGAAAATGATAATAAGAAAAAGAATATGATTAATGAAGGCTGCCTACTTGCCTATTGTTTGTGTCTGTGTGTACTGCATGTATGTGCAATTTATGTGAATGAAAATTAGTATTTGTATAACTAATAACTAATAAGTTAATACATAATTAGTATGATGTAACAGCTGTACCACAAGTAATGCAAAAGTGAGCATAACTGACATCCATCCATCCATGTAAGAACCTCTGTTGTCTCTGTAGTACTAGGGAGGCCATTGGTGACCATTGTATTTATTCATATTTTTGTACAATTGTGTTATCATTCACATGCACATTCACACACTAAGGGCAATTTGGGAACGCCAATTAGCCTAATCTGCATGACTTTGGACTATGGGAAGAAACCAGAGGACCTGGAGGCAACCCACCAAGCACAAGGAGAACATGGCAACTCCATGCACACAAACCCGAGGTGGGAATTGAACCCAGGACCTGAAGGTGCCAAGTGCTAACCACTAAGCCGCCATGCCGCCATTAACTGACATATGTTCTTTAAATTGCAAGCTTGTGGAGTATCATTCCTCTATAGGCGAAAACCCACATACTAAACCAGTCAAGGAAGCACATTCAGCTTCCAAGAAAACACATCTGATGACGTTATGCAATCTTAAACAACACATTCCTCATTGTTATAAATGCTTAGAAGCAATTACGAGTAATTGCGTCTAAGTCATTCTGAATTTCCTTTGAACTCTAAATTTCCATGTTGTTTTGTTCACAGCTACCGTGAGCGATCTAGTTTTTAACACAAGACTAAATCTCAAATCTTAAGAAAGGAACCCCTCTAACCCCTGATCAAGGGACATCAAGGGCATGGCTTTGTGTGTGGATCAAAGGATTCAATACACTACAAAGTTTGAAATTTGTTATTCAACTTTGAAATAGTTAACGTTACCTGAACATAATTTTTTTGAAGCGTAAGTGCACACCTTATTCCATAGCATCATCATTTGCAACAGAAACACTGTAATACTCATGGTAGCAAACGGCAACAAATCCAGGAGGAATCACATACTTTATACAAACATACATTATGATAACAAATCAAACTTCTGCACATTAATATCCTTATTATACAAAACAATACATTCAAAATACATTGTACCCTAATGTTGTTTAATGGTGCTTCTGCCTGTCCACTGACATCATTGCAGTCACGTATCTGAAAAAGTTCTATCAAAGGCACTTAGACAACATAGTTTCCCTCACAAGCCATGCATTTGTGCCATCGATGAACCCAACTCTTTGTCGCAGTTAATGGTCTCCCACTGTGCTAGAGAACATTTATGGGGATGAAACCCTCAGTATGTCAAGAGCAATGTGCACAGATGAAAGAAGAAGTTCAAAGAAACGAAGCATTGAAGAGAAACCTTGCAATCAGAATGCAAAATTATTATTATTACTTTTTATGTTGCCAAACAGTGAGCTGTATCCATGGCGATGATCGTTGTTAGTAAAAAGGTAGGATGGTGGGTAGGATGTTTATTCGTTGGTACCCAATGAACCTTTTTTTTTTTTTTTTTAAAGCAAGTACTTCCTCCTTTTGTTTTGGTGCATACATCAGAATCTGGCATAGTAACAAAGAATAATGTGGCCATGGATATTTCAGTAAACACAACTGTGTACTAATATAGATACTGAAGGCAATAATAACTGCAAAACGCAAATGAGCTTTCTTTGTTAGTGAAATCTATACAATTTAAATAGATAAGATAGAAATCCAGGCTGAGAGACCAACAGACGGATGTGAATGTAAATAGTGTACTAACTCTATACAAGTTCTTTCTATACAAGTTCTGTGGTCCCTACAAACATGCATGCAGCGTAGCCTTAAAACTTTCCTCTCATTATTTATAATTTTTGGTGTATAACTGAATACTACAGGTGGCACAGTGGCATAGTGGTTAGCACTGTCACCTTGCATCTCCACGGTCCAGGTTCGGTTCCCTGTGTGCATGGAGTTCAGGCCCGTAGCCAGCCTAGTGCAAGGGGGGGTTCTTTTTTTAAAAAAGTGGACCTTTTTTCTCAGTATTTTGTA
>JAOVVB010000043.1:22062108-22072908 GCA_028570985.1 Heterobranchus longifilis
GGGGAGTAATTGGCCACTACTAGATTGGGGAGAAAATCGGGGAAAAAAGAATTGGACAGGACTAAATTTATAAAAAATAAAATAAAAAAAAAATCAGTTCAATTATAACCAGCGATGCTTCTAGGTTGTGGTTTTCCTAATATTTGCTGCTGTTTTAGTTATTTCAACATCTCATTGTTGAAATAATGAAGCACAGACTTCTATAATTCCTCAGAGTATACCCATAGCTGCATGCTTGATAATTAAATTCCTACGTACGTGTTCTAACAGATTAAACTCAAGTATTTATCATTAAAGTGAAGTCTGACTGTGCATTTATTTTCAGGTCGCCTGCGCAGACATTACAATGGTATTTGAATAAACCTTCATGTCAGACACAACGACAGCCCTGAGCCGTTGCTGCAGAAACAGCTTACATCTCTGTTGTCTTGGTAACAACTTCAACACTACAACAGTGCGCTAGTAATCATAGAGACGTCTATCAGGATTCCTCAGTCTATGCCAATCATATCTGTGTCTTCAACTAAGCGGTGTAACTTTTGACACTCACTTCCTGTTTCTGTTTTGTACCGCTTGCTGCTGTTGTTGCTGCTGCTGTTGGATGTGTTGCTGCGAATTGGCGGGACGTTTGCGATTGGCCTCCACTGCCTGATTGTTGAGGCCAGGCCGAACAGCTGAGTTTCCTCCAAAGGGTGGGCCAGGAGGACCCATCGGCGCCCCCTGATGGGGCATCCGTGGTCCTGATGGCATACCGGGACGCTACAAAGAGGGAGGAAATATCGATTAGAGACGGCAAAGAAAATAAACATTTCATTATTCCCTTTAGGGATGTACAGATATCTGACCTCTGAGATTCAGTTAACATGTAATACAGATTTCCTTACAGTTTATTGACCTGGGACTGTGAGCTTGTGCAATAATTGTGAGTAGTACAGTAATATGGTGGGCACAGGCTTTAAGACAAGTTGTATCAAGTCAGCATCATTTCTTCATGCATGAACTACTTTAGCCGGTATGTCAAATCCAGGGTCCAGGCTTTCTGTCAACTATTACCCCATACCGATGACTGAGTATTAAATCAATGCAATCCCAAATTCTTTTCTTACTCGAAAAATCTGCCTTTAGCAAAAAATTATTATTATTATTCGGAGCAGTAGTAGTAGTAGTAAATATGATCTACTACATTAAATATTTTTGAGTTCAGGAAATATATCTCAGCAGCTGCTAATATCACAATAATGACAATAATCCACAAACCTGTAGCAGAAAGCAATATAAAGCAACTGTCTGTGTGTAAAACAAAGCGACTACTCTTCTCCTGCACAGCTGAACCAATAACCAAGTGACATAACTAAGTAAAAAGGGTCCTAACACCACTCCACCTGTGTAAGCCACTCAAGTGGGAACAGCTGGTGTTTGTGGGTCAGTGTAAATGTGTGAAAGAGCCCACGTCTCAAAGGTTCCCTTTGTGCAATTAAATTCTGTCTAAACTAACTCCATTTACTTTTAAAGACAGGAGGTCAGAGTTATTCACTGTTCAAATTCAGTTCAAATTCAAAATTCAAATTCAAATTTTATTTGTCACATACACAGTCATACAGTACGAAATGTAGTGAAATGCTTACACGACCGCCAGTGACCTTAAAAAGAGAATTAAAGCTTATAATAAGTAATAAATATGAATAAAAGAAATACGAAAGAAATACGATAGGAAAAAATTAAATTAAAAAAATAAAAATAAAATGTAACCAGGAAAAATATAACTAAAAATAGAAACTGAAAATGTATATGAAGAAAAAAAGGAGTATGCAGGGATATTAAATGAATAAAAATGCAATAAAATGTAATATTTATATTAGAATGAATTAATGTGTCATGCATTAACTGTATTTACTGTACAAATTGACACTTAATATTTAAAAGTAATAAATTTAATTGCTAGGTAAACTTGGTATTTATTTATTTATGTAGCTGGTCTGTCATACAAGGTCTGTTTGCAAAGTATCCAGCCATGTAATGATCGTGAGTAATAAACTCCTAATTATGCTTCTGGTTTTCGCACAGATCTTTGTTGCTTACAGCCTGTACACATTCTAAGGTTTTTTACTTGTTGCAGGCCGGCTTTTCAACAGATTCAAACTTTGACTTTTCAATAGATTCTCGACCATCTTCAAAGCATTGTGCCACAATTTTATTCATGCCGCACTCACTGCGTCGTCCCTGAAAGCCTTGTGAATCAAATGAATAGTTTCCACTGAGGAATGTTCGAGCTTAACTTAAAATTTGATGCAGATTCTTTCCTCTACTTGCTCAGTCATTTTGAATGTGACGAGGACACAGTACACATGCTTACTCAACAGCATCAAACGGCGATTAGCCAAAACCCCCACACCGACCAGACGAGGCAGGTCGTCATTCTTTACGCATGTGATCGGTCACTTTCCTTGGCTGCCACGTTACATCCATGTCACACAAAGCGTTTTCCTTATAATAACAAGACCTCACACACCATGAAATAATTAAATCTGTCAAAGACATCCATGAAAGTCAGTGGTCAGGCCCCTACTCAAGTTGATTGCTTTGGACTGCTGTTGCTTTCTAAACAACCCAGCTCCAACAACTTGACATTGTAGAAGTCAAAGAGGATAAAGAATCAAGTGCGAACTGGTAGCTAGCTAAAGAGTGAGTCAATAGCCGAATTCATCAGTTCAGAAGTCAACTAAAGCCATTAGCTACTGTTAGCTAGACAACATAAGTAGCTGCAAATTCAGATTCTAAAAACTTATCTCTAGAATAAAATACCTCTAATAATGTTTTTTAGTTAAACACTGATACATTTGTTAGCCATCTATCTGTTAGCTAATATGTGGCTACAAATCTACTCTAGCTGTAAGCGGCGACTAGCTGCACTAGCAACAGTTGACTGAGGGACCTAAAACACGCATTAGTTGTTAACTATCTGATGCCAGCTACCAATTAGAGTATATAAACAAATTATGTACAAGTTTGCACATTAAATTATTTCTTGTTCAATATCAGACCATTAAATAATTCATTACAAAATTAAACAATTGTGTACAAACTTACCTGGCAGGTAAATTAATTTAACTTTTATTAATTTTAAAATTAAATGTAAATTAAAATGCAATTAATAACTGACGAAAGTAACTAATTCATTCTTTTTTGGGGGGGATTTTCACCCCTAATTTAGTCATAGCCAGTTCATTCATTCAATTCGTCATTATGGCGCTCCCCCATCAAGGCTACAACCACCAACCAGGGAGGATGAAGACCATCACAGAGCCATCTCTTTAAACAGCTTTCTCACGCACCATTGGGACCAGCGCCACACACTCTAGCGCACTCTCCCAGCGTCCAATCATCAGCAACCGTGACCTCACGCCAGCAGAAGTTGCAGATAGTGCTAATTAATTCATCCTAATTGTAATAATAAATCGTTTTATTAAATATTTAAATATTATCTGATTTATAGCCCTCATCAACTCCAAAATCCCTCCTTTTCCCCTCTTTTCAATCTTCGTAATACACAGTACACTACATTACAGAACAGAATTGTTCTGTATGTCTTGCCTTACTGAACTTTCACTTTTTTTTCTTTTTTCTTGCAGAAATGTATTACCAGATTTTTTGCTATAAAACACGGCCTTGGAGGATGGGATGTTTTAGTCATTAACTGTCCTGTGCACTGCTCTACCCCTGAGCATGAAGCAGCATACGTCCTGCCTCTAAGGATGTCTACCAGGACTTGCTGCAGTTCCCAATTTGTGAGCTGATGACTCTATGGAGCTAAATGTGTTTACGAAATATACACTACAATCTGTCCAATAGTGATTTTTTTAAGAAATGATGCACACTTTTAAAACGTTATTGATATAACGACTGATATACAGTAAATGGTGCCCCATGGACAGACCATTTCTAAAAACAGTTTTTACTATTTATATTTTTACTACTATACCCAATTTTTACTAGTCAAGATAATACTGGCATTAAGTTCACTGGCTGAATAAAACAAACAGCTGGAAAATGTTGAGTGATACCAAGCAACCTTATCAGCCAAGCATATATGATTAAAATTCAGTCGTAATGTATTTTTTTGTTTGTGTATGAAAAGAAAATAACAGGACTGCAGTTAAAATACCACTTCAGGACCTCTTTGATTTCAAGGTATATCACCTTCCTGTGAGCGACAAATAGCCAAAGGATCACAAGTAGTCCATACAAACAGAAAGCAACACCTCCTCCAATCAACTCCACCCTCACTAACACCTATTTTACCATTCAAGGCATTGCTTTGGTGCTACAAGGTGAAGGACTGTTGCTTTCACCCTGTGGCCTTAATGTGGGAAAGGACTGTTCTTGTTAGCTATGCAGGAAGTGTTCCCATTCAACTCAGCGAGTGAAGGAATGTGATATGAATATATGAGTGCCACCCTTATCTCCTGATCTTAAAGCTGGGTTAGTGCTTGCTGTCATTATGTTCGCACCTGGGGGGAAATTGTCCACACGGAATTCACAACCAGGTGACATCACTGACACTTTCCAGAGCTGTCCCTTTGATGATTTTTCCCCCCATTTTCTTTTTTTTTTTTTTTCTAATCTGTTTCAAAATGTGTTGCTTTGTGTACAGTACAGTGTGTGGGTGAGTGTTTTTTTCTGGAATCTAGCAAGCTTCTGGACTCTACACTGTTGCAAAATAAGAGCAAATGAAGCTGGGAGGCTCGGAGATGGGTTGCAAAATGAGACCCGGGGACATACACTGTTGTTTAGTGTCGACGGGAAAATGTATAAACACATAAGGAACTGAAGCTGGCTTTCGGCACAGTAACCTGAGACACAATTAAAGCTCTGCCCTCCAGAGAATCATCTAAATGGATAACAATTTCTCAGAAAAAGCTGTGCAAGAGTGCAGTAATGTTTTTAGGATCTCTTAGGGAAAAATAATCTACCAGCATGATAGATCACTATGTCTCAAGCGCAAAAATAATTCTATATCGTTGTGTATCAGATGGTGAGGACATTCGCAGCTTTGCATCAGCCTTCTCGTATCTGCACGATCTCAGTTCTTGATCAGCAGCCAGTTGCTGCTGTCAGTCAGTGCGCAGGAACAGGTGTCTGATCTTTCTGTTCATTTCAGTGCTGCTTTAATTGTCAGTTACAAATGAAGAACACCAACCAGGCTAAGCTTGGAAGAATGCACTAGCTAGCTAAATAAAGGGGAAATAATTCTCTTACATATTCTAAAACAAGACCTAGACTATGGGTCAAACACATACTTGCATGATTAGTGTGTGATGCGGTGTTTAGTCCATTTTAATCTAACCGTGGTTCGACGCCCCACCAGCCCCCACCCCCATTCCACGGTGTGGTTTGGTTTCATTACCGTATTTCTTTCTAATAAATGAAAAGTGCAAAACCATACCAAATAGCAAACGAGAAAGCTAGGAAGTCATAATCCTCCTAAACTTAAAGCTAATCCTCAAAGAAAAATCGAATAAGAAAAAATTTAAATTCCTCACAATTTCTTTACTATTACCCCAGTCATTATAAATATAGACGGACCCCCTGCCACTATCATTATAATTTATCTTTTTTTTTACCAGAAAAATCCTTCCACATTGACAATAGGACATTCTTTTGTAATATGACACCAGCAAAAATGGTTAAACATCATAAGCTTCTCCAACAGATCAAAAACAGTTATTTTATGGAGCATACTATTCATAAAGAATCATGATTCATAAAGAATCATTTCTAGTACTATTATTTTTAAGCGTGTACAGCTAGGTCACACACTGGCCTCCTAGTTTTTTGCTGAAGGAAAGTTTAAGCATATATAAATATATATATGATTTTATATATATATACTGTATATATATATATAAATATACACAGTAAGAGGTGATAGATTAGATAGTGATAGATTACTGCCAGAACTCATGTTTCGCATTGACACACATTTTCCTTCTCTCAGTACCAAAGCGTTTCTCTGCTTTAGGCCTCTCAGTCACTCAAAACATGCATGTACAATAATGCGGTGACCTTCACTGCATGTATGTGTGTGTGTTTGACTAAAATGCCTGTATCGGTTCTCGTCATTACGCTTCGTGGAACTGAAATGTGATCTGCCTTAATCCTCGGTTCTTAATGAGAGTTGTGCTTTAATGCAGTTCCAGGCGATCCACCACTGAATGCGAGCGCTCTTAACTGCAAGGAGCTTTAAATACACAAAACTGTCAGATAAAGAGTTTTCGGAAGGTTGTTTGGATGGCTGATGGACCGACATTTCTAAATTGTTTTTAGAACGTTTTAGGAAAGGGAAATTCTGTTTTATAGCTCTTTCTCTAAATGTGTACCACCTGCACAGGCTTAAGGAAAGTTTCCTAGTTCTTTCCTAAGAACCTCCTTTACTGAAACCTTGCCAATAATGTATGAATTCAAGCTTTAGTGTAGCAAAAGACGGGCATTTTGGGTGATTTGGGTGGCATGATTTCAGATTCCTGTTTCCACTGGCTCCATTTTAATTTCATGTTTGTTAGTGCATCATGTCCAGCTGCTGAAATATGACCAGTGTTGTGTGTTGGTTTACGGGGAGCATCGCAGAAAAAAATCCATCAATACCTTATTTTTGCTTTACCTTGTAAGAAAGAGGGAGTCTCATTTTGTCACAAGGATATCCCTGCTGGCCCGAAAATACCTTAACTAGTAGCACGAAAAAATGCATGTTCACATTAGGATTAAAGGATGTTACAAATGAAGAAAGATTTAGGATTAAAACTTTCTCAATTCTAATGAATCATCATGAAGATAATGTATTGAACAACTCACTTTTACCGAAACTGAAGATTTGATACAATTCACCGTAGCGCCATAGTGAAAAAAACTATGCAACTTAATACCTGACTTGAACTGGTTTATTTTACATATTGTTTCACTAGTTTCTTAGAGGTGCACATGATGGATTTGAACTAAGACTAACAGCATTTGTGCTATCGATGAACTCACTGACGGGGTAGTTCAGTTGAATCCAGGCGATAAACAAGGTCCAACCCCCAGCGTGGTCATGCTTGCTGCTAAAGTTCCTGTTTTTGTCATTATTCTGTGAACTGAGCTGATGGCTATTTAAACATATTTTCCAAGTAAAATGCTCATCGCTTACAGTGAGTTACATTTCTTTCTGTGCGAATGCCACAAACGGAATAAATGTCAAGGCTGAATTTCAGTTTAGTCCATGCTGAATGATGCAATGGCACATACTGAGAAGAGGGGGAAAAAAGAAACGTCCAGAGTAGCTTGCTGCCTTACGTCTAAATATAAGGATGATGAATTCTAGCCTTTATATTAGGAATATCAAAACATTATTTGGTTTAGAAATATGCAGATATGGAAAGAAATCGAAGGGAAATCGCTTGGTAGATGAGACTACATGTGACCATTCAGTTTCTACTTTGCCTCTTTCTGCTTAAGTGCATTGATGTTCATATCCAGTTAGGCATAAGGTGGTTTACATTAGGTTACTAGTTTGTTTACATTTTGGGAAATCGGCTAATGTTGCAAGCAGGTAAACACACACACACACAAAAATCCTGGAAGCAGGATAAATAAAAAAAAACAGTCTCTTTGAGACCAATTATGACCTGGAGAGCTTTTGCCAAAGTTCACTGCCCATTCTGACAGTGCGGCCACATGCTGGCATTTCTAATATTTTATTCTAGTGTTTCTGGGGGGGATCTGTCAGGTTTTCTAAAAACAAACAAACAAACAAACAAAAATCCCATGGTTTAAATCTAAATACACATATAGATATTAATATTTGTAACACTAAACAGACACTAATATAGACTGTGTGACTGCTTTACACTCCTACTTTACACATACTGGAGTGAGGACGACTATCCAAAAAATCGAATCTATATAGATACATTACAGTGCAAAGAAAAAGTCTTGAGTGACCTTTCGCTTTTTCATATTTTGCTTCCGAAGAGTCTTGAGGAACTCTTGAGGAATAGTTCTCCAGGCTTCCTTTTTTGTTGACATTTTCAGTTCAGTCCCTGTACCCGACCAGTTTCAGATGAGTGCTTTTGGTTTGTTAAACCATATAGTAACCTATGAATCATTCAAGCATTACAAAAGCATCTAACTTAAAGCATGAGCCAGTGAGAAACAGATGATGACAGGTGATCAGGGTTGTGATTAGTCCACTGGTGAGGCTGAATGATGCTGAATGCTGAGTGGCTGGGACAGACGAGAGGGGAAATGAGGTTGCTGCTCAGGTTTTTTTTTTTTTGCAGCCTGTCACGGTAAAAGATTTGCTCCAATTTCTTCAATCTAATTAATTTCATTTCATTTAATATAAAGATCTTCATGCAACTGATTCTAATTATGTATTCTTCCTCCACTTCATGCTTGCCGCCGTTGGTTTACACCCGTCATGTGGCCACGTTGCTTTTGTAGTGTTAGGCTTTAGGTCTAAATGAATGGGAGAGCCTTGCTACCAGCAGAGTGAAATGACCCTCAGGTCATCTTTATTTATCCACAGAGTTAAACAGTAAAGGCCGGTCTGTCATTAACCAACATTCTGTGAGTATCTACTCTGAGAAGGGGAAAGCAAGAGAACAACTATGACTAATACTTTAGATAAAAGACTTCCAACAACATCTAGGCAATCAAAACAAAGCAGATGTGACAGGAGGGTATTTTGCTAGAATAAATAGGATGAGATCAAACCAGCCATGAAGACCCGAAAAACAGGCAGTGATCTATGATCAGACTGCTTTTTATTTATTTATTTATTTTAAAATTGAACCCACATCGTTACTGAACAATGAGATGATATGCAATGAATGAGAAATTTTTTTTTTCTTTTTCACAAAATGCCACCAACGACTTTTTTTTTTTTTTCTCCCGGGACCAGACAAGCAGCTCTTTTCTATTCACGTTATATTCTATTCAAATCGCCACTTCACTTCGAACCTTGACACGCACACTCTGTTCCTCACCTTGGAAACAAGGCTAAACCTCCACATTCTTCAAACTCCAAACATTTTCATCCGAAGTGCAGATAACAATAGCTCTCCGACGGAATTTGCTTAGACTTCAACAGTATGAAAAGAGAAGTCTTGAATGTGGTGGTGGTGTCGGTGGTGGTGTGATTGCAGATCTTGGGAAACGTGTAAAAGTGCTGGTGAGATCCGGTACGTATGGATGACGATTAGTAGAGAGCGGAGATAAAGGTGAGAGTGTCTGAGACGTAAAAGGTGGATAGTGAGCGCGAGAGGAGGAGAGGTGACGAGATGAGCGGAAACATTTGGCCGGGAAGAATGAGAGCCTCGTCAAGGTTAATTAGTCTGCGGAGACGAATGCAACTGTTTCCATCATTCATCACCTAAACTCGGCTTTTAGTCTGCCTCTCTCCTCACTGGCTTTATTATACGTACAGGGCCAGGGAAAGATTACTGTATTAGTATATTGCCTTGCAAAAAAAAAAAAAAAAAAAAGTAATGGCTGATTAAATAGCACTGAAACTCAACAGAGCAGCTTTTGGAGAGTTATTTGCGCTTCTACAAAAGCCTTAAACAGTGAAACCACAACATTTCTGGCAACGGACAGCACTCCGAACTCACCACATACTAAAATGTAATCACTAAAAGCATCTGAAATCCAACCAAAAAAGGACAAATGAGCACTGTTCATGTTTCTGTTGGAGAGAGAGAAAAAAAAAAAACCAAAAAAACGCTGATATGGTCTGAATCTAAAACCGGCTGAAAATATTACAGTTCCTCTAAAGCATGAATGAAAATAGAACCTGCTTTGATAATATGCAAAAATTCAAGTGAAACCTAACATGGGTACGAATAATATGTTCAGACTCATCAGGTCAGATGCAGAATCTTAATAAGCATTAGTTTCTTAATAAGGTCTGAGTTGATTAAATTCACCCATTTTTGTGTTCTTGGCTAGACAAAGCATGAGCTATCTATCATAAATAAACAAATGGCCAGATAAGCTGTATGTACTGTATATGAACAAAGGCCCAGAGAGTGACTCTAAAACGAGACCTTATATTTAATTCAAGCGGAATGAGAACGTAATGAAGTTCCAAGCCAGTGCAGAACAGAAAAACCTTGAAACGTGTCTATTTAGTAGTGCTTGAGATGGCAAAATCCATCCATGGCGATGCCGCGAATCTTATTCATGCAGCCGTTCATGTGGTCAGAGGAGTTAAAATAAGGTCAAGCCCCCACATAGGCTGAAGGAAAGCGTTGTTCTGAATGGAAACACTCATCATTTCAGGCACTGCATCCGTCCTTTATTGACTAAACGCTAGCTCTTGCCTTTCCCCCCCTTTTTTTTCACGGCTCCCTCTTACATTTCTGTACACAAATGCATGCCTGCCTCGCTCATTTTCCCTGACTTCCCTTTCTCTGTGCTTTAAAAAGAATGAGCAGTGTGTAACTGGGAGCCTGGAAATAACCTTCACATGAATGGCTATCCCAGCTATTACACACATAAACGTCTGTCTCTGCATTCTCACACACACACACACACACACACACACAGACACAGACAGAGCGTACTCACCACTCCATGGACGAGGAACTCGAACAGTTTGCTCTTGGTGGCTTTGCGTGCCCCGCCAGCCGTCTCCTCCGAAGCCATTTCCCTATAGCTCCACTCTCTGCTCCCTCGCTCTGCCTCTCCTCCGACCCTCCTCCTATTTCTTTTGTCTTTCCCTCTTTCCCTCAGCTCTCTTCCTCTTCACCCTCCGTTCACCTCCTC
>JAOVVB010000043.1:22073008-22083863 GCA_028570985.1 Heterobranchus longifilis
TTTGGTCTTGGCCATAGTGGAGTTTGGAGTGTGACTGTTTGAGGTTGTGGACAGGTGTCTTTTATACTGATAACAGAAGCCATTGAGTGGAAGACAGAGAAGCCTCTTAAAGAAGTAGTTACAGGTCTGTGAGAGCCAGAAATCTTGCTTGTTTGTTGGCGACCAAATACTTATTTTACCAAGGAATTTACCAATTAATGAATTAAAAATCCTTTTTTTTTTTTTTACTTATTACAGGCCTCTCTTATCTTTTTAAGTGAGGAGAACTTGCACAATTGGTGGCTGACTAAATACTTTTTTGGCCCACTGTATAGTGTACATCTATTATATATAGTAACAGTATACACACACAATGCTGATGGAATTTTTTTTTTTTGTACACTTATTATTTAAATCTTTCTACACACAATACTCCAAAATTACAAAGTAAAAAAACCCTGAAATATCTAATTTACATATATATAAAATGGAAGATCATTTATCATCTTAAAAAATGTCATTTATGTGTACACTTGTAATATGAATACATATATTGTACAGTATGGTATGCATTCACTGATTACCCCCTTAGTGTTAGTTATTCATATAAAAAAATATTTAAGAGTTTCTTTTACTAATGCTTATTTTCATGCATTTCCTTTTTTTAATAAGGTTATATTAAACTTGTTATAGTATCTTCCATACAGAAAGACATAAACGATAAACTATATTATCTGACATATAGTATGTTATTTAATATTTATCATATATTAGAACATAAAGTCACCTTCATGTTTATTCAATACATACTATTCATCTTTGCGGACTGCACTCATTGTTTAGTAAACTTTTTTTTAAATCTTTTCTTTTGTAAAATATATTTTATCTTTATATTTTTTCCATGTGCTTGTCTGATTAATTGCCCTGTCATTCCTTGTGTTATTGAAGGAAGTGCCACATTTAAATTCCTTGTAGGTAAGTTTTGTTTTTTTTCCTGCAAAGCTCTCCAATTTATACAATCAGCTGATACCCTGAAACTATCTGGACACCAGCTCCTACCAAAGGGCGGACTGTGGATAAGCTATCGTAGTTTGTAAGTATCGGTTGTCTCAGTACCCCCTGCCGGTGCCCCTCCGTCTCTCTTTCACCCATTGACTGGAAAGATGAGGGGGTGGGGATGTAGAACCCAAGCTGCAATGCCCCATCCATCCTGCAGAGGTCTGTACATGAGCTAGACTAATTCCTTGATTTTTCAGACCTTTTCAATAAGAAGATACATTAAGAGCTAAACTGAAGCAGCAGGCTGCCACCATCCTCTAATGATAATAAGATGATAGCTGAGGAAGCAGCATAATCTATGACCATCTAGATTTTAGTGCTGTTAAATATGATATCTAGACTGAGATCTCAACATATTTTGCAGCACTAAAATCTAGATGCTACTATATAATGGATGTAGAATGGTTTTATATAGAAGACAGTTATTCACACAGCTGGGTTTTTATAGACTGGGACACATAAATGTTGAATAATTCAAGACAAGGCTGCACGGCGGCTTAGTGATTAGCATTGCCGCCTTGCACCTCTAGAGTCTGGGTTCGATTCTCGCCTCGGGGTCTTGCACAGACTTTGCATGTTCTCCCCATGGTACTTCACCTCCGGGTTCTCCGGTTTCCTCCCACATTCCAAAAACGTGCAGATTAGGCTAACTGGCGTTCCCAAATTTCCAGTAGTGTGTGAATGCACATGTGAATGTTGACCGGCGATCCCACCACGGTTGTAAAATTGGAAATAAATACAATGGTCACCATTGGCCTCTACGGTCCCTCGTTGGAATACAGTAATTCCTGGATGGAATATAAGATAAATGCAAATATGTACTGTACCATAGCAACCTCTGTTGTTTTCATTTAAATTAGTGTCCAGTCATTGTATCAAACAGGTCTTTGCTTGTTAGATTCACTGAATATAATAACTAGATGCTAATTATATTAAACTGAAATTTAGTAAGTCTAGATCGTGTTATTACAATTAATCTGAGAGACTTCACTTTAAGTAAAAACTAAAGAAATACTCAGCATCTGCACCTTAACCCACAGCTACAGTAGGTACGCCTATGCTTCTCAGTGGATCAAAACCAGCGTTTCATTCTGTAAGTCCATTCTGCCCAGTTGCTGGCCGTGAGTAAGCATTATGGGTAGTGCTGGCTAAATGCTATATGAGGAATGATTTAGTCCATAAATTGGATTTTGAGCCATTAGGTGGTGAGTGCATAAGAACAGTCCTACTAATGACTTAGACACGGCAACCAAACTCTGCAGAGTTAACTGAAGCATCAAGGTTTTTTTTTTTCCACAATAGGTCATTTTTCTTACAGACAAGGTGCTAGCCACCGAGACTTTCATACTAAAATGAAAGATTCAATGCACATACTGTAACCATAACAACCCTTTCATCAGTCCTATCTAATATCAGCAAACTAACCAGCCTAGTTTTCTCACATAAATGATTACGATACTAAAAATAAGTTTTCTTTGCTTAACTGTGGGACAAATCAAAAGGATTTAAGTATGCTCTCACAGTTCGAGTAGGACTTTGTGTTAAAGAAGTTGCTATTGACAACTATGCATGTCATAAATCTGTCAAAATAGTATCAATCAACCCATTAACATGCTGTAGCAAGGCAGCACAATTAAGACCGAAAAGATGCATGAAGAAATACACCGACAAGAAAACATATTACCTTTACAGATGTGTTTGATTAATACATGGTTATTAGCTATTAATATCTGATATTGCTAATCACTAATAATAAATAACTAGATAATATCAAGACAGGAACACAGCATTTATTACATATCTCAAGCTAAATAAGCATAAATAAGTCGTTACACTGAACTTGCTCAAGTTACATCACAAAAGAGGAAATAGTTCATCTTTACAGAAATTTAGTTTATGTTAATGTTAATGTTAAAGTCTGACAATTAATAGTGACACGGCTTACACCAGAAGATGACATACACCTTAGCCAACTACATATAAACTCAGTTTTACCATAATTTTTGACATTACATCTAGAAAACATTCCTTGTCCTAGGTCAGTTAGGATCACTACTGTATTTTAAGAAGATGAAACGTTAGAATAATAGATTGAAAGATTTTTTTCAGCTTTTATTTGTTTCATCACATTACCAGTGGGTCAAAAGTTTACATACACTTTGTTATTATTTGGTAATATTGTCTTCAAATTGCTTAATCAGGGACAAACGGTTCTTACAATAAAATTAATGGAATTTTAGCCCATTCCTCCTGACAGAACCTAGTGCAACTGATTTATAGGCCTCTTTGCTCACTCTATTTAAGCTCTGTTCATAAATGTTTTATCAGACTGAGGTCAGGGCCACTCCAAACCACAACTTTATTGTCCTTAAGCCATTATCCCACAACTTTGGATGTATGCTTATTTCGTTGTCCATTTGGAAAACCAATTTGAGACCAAGCTTTAATTTCCTGGCTGACGTCATGGGATGTTGCTTCAAAATATCCACGTAGTCTTCCTTTTTCATGATAACTTCTATTTTGTGAAGTGCAACAATCTATCCTATCTAGCAAAGCACCGCATAACATGATGCTGCCATCACCTTGCTTCACCATGTTTTTTGGCTTGCAAGCCTTGCCCTTTTTCCTCCAGACATAACAATGGTCATTATGTTACTACGCAGTTACATTTTTGTTTACACAGACCAGAGGACATTTTTTAAAAACGTAAGAACTTTCTCCCCATGTGCAGCTGTAAAACATAGTCTTGCTATTTTATGGCAGATTTGAAGGAGTGGTCTCTTCCTTACTAAGCAGGATACCAGGTTCTGTCAATATCGGTCTCGTTTTACTGTAGAGCTCTGACCTCAACCGCATCACGCATCTTTGGGATGCACTGGATCGGAGATTGCGAGCCAAGTCTTTTCGTCCAACATCAGTGCCCGACCTCATGAACGCTTTAAAGAACGAATGGGCACGAATTCCCACAGAAGCACTTCATTATCGTGTGGACAGCCTTCCGAGAATAATGGAAGCTGTTATAGCTGCAAATGGGGGACCAATTTCATATTGAAGTGGAGGGATTTGGACACAATGTCACTGCAGGTTTGGCCAAATACTTTTGTCCAGGTAGTGTCCCTTTGTACCTGTTTCCTTCAGTGTCTTCACAATGTCCTATGCTGTGGATTTGAGATTGATTTGTACCTTTCGTACCAAAGCATGCATCTCCTACCTAAACTGTAAGATGGCTGTGTGGTCCCATGGTGTTTGTACTTGCATAGTATTGTACAGATGAACATAGTACTCTTCAGGCATTAGGAAATTGTTCCCAAGGATAAACCAGACTCAAGGAAGTCCACAATTTTCTTTCGGGTCTTGACTGATTTCTTTTGATTTTCCAATGATGTCAAACAAAGGTCCACTGAGTTTGAAGGTAGGCTTTAAAATACATCCAAACATACGCTGCCAATTGACTCAGATGATGTCAATTAGCCTGTCAGAAGCTTCTAAATTCATGACATAATTTTCCGGAATTTTCCAAGTTTTTTTTTAAAGAAGCAGCCAACTGAGTATATGCACTCTTCTGACCCACTGAAATTGTGACAAAAAGAATTATAAGTCAAATAATCTGTAAACAACTGTTGGAAAAATTACTTGTGTCAGACATAATTGTCCATTAAATTAAATTTTTAACAATGGTCATTGTACTGCAAAGCAGTGACAGTAGATGCCTTAACTGACTTGATAAAACTATAGTTATCTTATTAACATAATATATGTGGAGTGGTTATAAAACAGTTTTAATGAGTAGGTGTATGCAAACTTCCAACGTTAACTGTAACACTGAAGAACTGGTTTAATTTTTGTATTGGTGCTTTCCAACATGAACTCCCCTCCAGAAGTATTGAAATGGCAAATCTTCTGCTATACACTGAATACATTTAAATCGAGATCAAAAGATGACCATGAAATGATACATCAGAAATCTAGCTTCTGTTTTCTGAAATGTAAAACTAGATGTATTAAACAAGGTACAACATGCCACAAACCAACAAATTCTTAAACTGACTTGAAGTTAATATTTAATATTTGTTTTTTGGTTGCATATCCTTTGGGTGTCCCAATTGGGTTAAGGTTGTTTGATTGGCTTAATCAAATTTTTTTTAATGATGTGTGACCTGTTTTACTGTAGGTCATTGCCTTGCTGCATGATGACGTTCCACCCAATTAGATTAATGCATTTCCCTGCAATTCATCAGGCAAAAAATTTTTTATAGACTTCTGAATTCATTTGGCTGTTACGATCATGAGCCACTCCACCATGCTTGACCAAAGAGGGGAAGCGCATTAAGCGATGCACCCATCATGCATAGTGCCCACTACATGGCTCTGGAGGCAGTGTTATAGTCTGGGGTTACTTTAGTTGGTCAGGTCTAGACTCAGCTACATTGTGCCAGCTAAAGCTTTTTTTCTTTCCTGATGGCATGAGAATATTCCAGGACTCAAATTGTGAAAGAGTTTCTGTTGGAGCATGAGAAATCATTCACCACATTGCGCACAGCAGTAATCAAAGCTAAAGGCGGACAAACATATCATAGCGCAGATTTGATAATAATAGATTCGGAAATCTATCTTTTCAGATTGAGTGTGCGTGAGAGCATGCACGTACCGATTTGTCTTTTCTTAGTGGGCAGGGTTGATTTCTGGGATATTGTATATAATTTGTGGGCGCTATCAATATGGCTGCTGGATGTTTAAGGCGATGTGGGATGTCTGACAAGCTAGTGCAACAAGAAAATTCTCACGAAGAAGATGCTCTTGAAAATCCACTATTCTCAATAAAACACTGTGTATTTGAAACTACTGATACATTTTTAAAAAGTCTTCTTATGCCAAATTATTATGAACTAATTTAATGCTGCTTCCTGCTCTTTATGGTTAACTTTTCTTTTTTTTATATATATATATAAAAATCATAAACATGAGTTCCCTGCTTTACATGCACCTACGACTTTTTGCACGCAGCTGGATATCTGTGTGTCTGTGCCTTTATTTACTAAATCTTCTTTCAAAGGTTCTTCTGTCCTTCACTCTCTCAATCTAAATCCTTCACCGGTTCTCACTGACTGTAATCAGATCAGCATCGCACGAATCCGGCTTTTCTACTCGTCAGATCTACAGCAAGAGGCTTTTGAAGGCTGTCGTTCATAGATGCAGTATATTTCCGTTAGGAAAAAAAAAAAAAAGCATTAGAGTCTGTACACAACCAATGAACATGCATTCACTCTGTGTTAAAGGTCACCTTGGATCTTTATAGATTAACAATAAGTCAGTTAGTTGACGCCATCCACCGCTATCTCGCTTTCTTTTTCCGCACAGGGTGGATGAATGGGATATTGAGTCTTTCCGCTCGTAAAAATGGGTCAGCCGCGGGAAAAGCCAGACAGTCTGTCTCAGAAACGATCAACAAGCTGTGGTGCATGTGGAACCCAGCCTCCCCTCCCAACCCACACTGTAAGGCTAGATCAGCAGCTCTCCCCTCCCACAATGCAGCTCTTATTGAGTCCACGCTTCAACGGAGCCGAGCGGAAATTATACCATGCACTCGGTGGCCTGCTGTGAACAAATTGTGGGGCTTTTATTAATTTATATTTTCCAAGCTCTAACCAAATCTGTCTCATAATTATAAATTAAACTGTTTCTCTTCTGCTCCTAGTATTATTGGCACCCTTGGTTGGGATGGGTATGAAAAAAGTATTCGTTTTTAATTAGCTTAATCATGCCGCAAATATTAGACTCTTACACTAAAGAATATCAAATTCCTGAAATCTGAAATCGTTTAATGGACAAAACAGAACTGAATAATGCTCCCATGTACAGTTTAATCTTTAGTCAGGGTCGGTGGCTAAAGGCTACAAATTTGACCCAGAAATCAATCATGTTACCTTAAGCTTACATTAACAAAATACACAAATAAAGTAACAGAAAGGTTTGTTGACATTCACAACGCATGTAATGTCTATAAAAATGGCAAAATGCCTGAATATGTCCACTGCTAAATTATGACTTAAACAACTAAATAACAAGAATTATGAACTTTACAATAATCTTAGCTGTGATGAACCTGCCTGGGGAGGACACCAGGTTATTTTGCTCCACGTACTGTGAGGAGGATGGTTAGACGGGTGAATAATTTCTCCGTGGGTCACAGTTGAAGCATTTTGCATTAACCAAATAATCAAATCTGCAATTGGACACCACAACCCTAGCAAAAAATAAAAGTAAATGAATAAATAAATAAATAAATAGGCTTAGTGGTTAGCATTGACGCCTTGGTTCAAATCCCGCCTCTGGGTCTGTGTGCATGAAGTTTGCATGTTCTCCCCGTGCTTCTTGGGTTTCTTCCAGGTTCTCCGGTTTCCTCCCACAGTCGTAAGATATGCAGATTAGGCTAACTGGTGTTTCCAAATTGCCCGTAGTGTGTAAATGCTTGAGTGAATGTTTACTGGAGGTCCTACCACGGTTGTAAAAATGAGAATAAACACAATGGACACCACTGGCCTCCACGGTCCCTTAAGTTTCTTAGCTGGAGGGATGGAAAAATCATAATAAATAAATAAAATGTACTCAAAGAAATCCGTTAGATTCATCGAACTACACTCCTGGAGCTTTCGACTGAATCTGATTTCAACAGCCAGGAGAGACCAGAAAAAAAAAGAAAAAAAAAGAAAAACCTTCTGTTATGATTGAGAGTCTGTAATGTTTTGAGCTGTTTTGACTCCAAAGGCCCTGGGAAATTTGTTAGGACACCAGGCATTGTGAACTCCACAAAGTACCAGAAGATTTTTTAATTTAAATCTGTCTTTTTCTGCCAGAACGTAATAACAGGGTTGTGGTTGGATCTTTCAAAAGGATGCTGATCCAAAAGATACACTCAAATCCACACACACAAAAATGGTTCAATGACCACACAATCAAGCTTTTGACTTTCAGGGGCATTCCAGTCCCCTGACCTAAACCTAAACCCCATTACAAAACCTGTGGGGAGAGCTGAAGACGAGAGAGGACGGAGAACTTCGGGGAGAATTCTGCATTGAAGAGTTTCTCAGATTCCTTGTTCCTCCATTATTTTAAGAATTAAAATTCTTAGGTGGTATAGGGATTTTCCACAAAGTAAAGAACAAGGTGACACGTATGGCGACACATTTATAGTGAGACTACGATAATACCCTTTGTTTTTCCCATGTAATATCTTTTACCATTTTCTCACCAGTGGTACCAGTTATTCAGGAGCTGACTCCATGCATTTGAGTGGGAGTGCTTTTCTTTCTCTAATAATACATAATAAAATATACCTGCAAAACAAATATATGTTATATGCAAAGAATTTTAAAAACGTGAAACTTGCTGCTTTTGGGTTATATTAGCAGCCTGTACTGACGGAAGTTTCCAGGCATTACAAAGACTTTTCTTTCAAGCTGCCAAAACATTCCAGCCCAGCTGAACACGGAAGTTTAGTATTGTCCACCTCTCTCTGAAAGGAACCTCAGACACAAAAGCCAAGACCGTTCATTGTGGCACCCATGTATTTGATGTTTGCCATTTTCAGTATATATATATATAAAAAGATTAATAACATTTTGTTAAATGTAGAGCTGGATTCAAGAGACCCATAGTGTGATTTTTTTTTTTAGAAAGACAAATTCTAACAAAGGGCGATTTCAGCAACAACAAAGAGACGTGAAAATAAAGCCAGAGGAACATTAATTTCTCACAGTTTGGAAGCTTAGACCGTGCCTCGTGGAAGCCTTACTAAAAAATAGAAAGAAAAGAAAAAGAAAAAAAAAAAGAAGAAAAAAACACATTCAATAATCAGGTCCCGGCTGTGCCTACCCTCTCAATAAGCCTTCCTAAAGCTCTTGAGGTGTGAAAGAAAAAAAAAACTTGAATATTAATGAGACGTTTTCTTTTATTGCTTTTTCTCCATGCCCTGCCTAACTGACAGATTGGAAGGCAGTGAGGCAAAAGTGATCCTTTTCAGGTGCTGCTGGCCCCTATGGGACGGTCTCTGAAAAAAGACACAAAGACCTGAACTCAAAGACGTTTCTGGGACTGGATATAACAGACCTGTAGTTTCTTTCACATCAGCTTGCCTCGGTACAACTAAACTGTCTGTAATACACAGTGAAGGCTGAACAGCTGTGCAAAGCCAGGTTACACTCCTTTTCACACGATGTTGCTTACAAGATTACAGAAATAATTTTACATAACTGTTCATTCCACCATTTTGTCTTACATTATGTAATATTGCATGTACAGGGATATTTTGCACAAATTTGTGACATACTGTAGATTTAGTGTAAAGCTGATTCAATCGTCCAAGTTGTAACACTACAAAATGTGGAAGTTGTACATTTGTATATAAAATAGTACGGACTGCTCAGTGAATATTGCTGCATTCACTCACGAGCCACTTTATTAGGAACATTCAGCCAATCATGCAGGATAAAAGATTACAGGTCAAGAACGCCAAGTATGATCTGTGCCACGGTTGTTGGTACCAGATGGGCTGCTTTGAGTATTTCAGAAAGTGCTGTTCTCCTGGGAATTTCACATACAACCGACTCTATGGTAACAGAGAATAGCATGTGGGGGAAAAGAAAAAGAAAAAACCCTGCCGAGTGGCAGTGGGAGAGTTTAGAGGGGCTCATGTCACAAGAAGGCTGTTGCAATTCAAACAATCACTTTTTACAGCCATTATGAGCAGAAAAGAATCTCAGAATGCAAAGTGAATTATTGATGCGGACACGGATGACACCTGGACCTGGACCACTTCTGGCAAAGATGTGGCTCTGTTAGCCCACTTGAAGTAAATAGCACTGGTAAATAATAATAATAATACTGTAATAATAATAATAATAATAATAAGTATGTAAGTATATAAGTAAATAAATAAATAGATTAATTAATTCTAATAATAAAGAACTTCTAGACAGATTTACATTCTTGCTTTTAATTGTTTTACATGTTTTTTCCCCCACAAAAGTTCAACTGCTCAGGTAATAATGTGTTTAATAAACATGTGTAATAAAGTGTTGTTTAAAATTTGCTTTAAAAATTGTAGACTCTATAAAAATTATAGCTGCGGTTAAAAAAAAATTAAAATGCCACCGTTTCTTTATAATCTTAATTTGTGCACTATTGTGAACTATTTACATATTTTTATCCAATGTGTCAGGAGTGAATTATTTGCCAAGTTTATGTAGAAATAATAACTAAGGCGGGTGACAGAGACACGGGCTGTTAAGTTAAATGTTAAACTCTTTAAATTTTGATTCTATAACTATCATAATTTTATAAATATCCCCATTCGATATTAAATTTTTACCCAATTTTGTTGCAATTTTAAACCTTTAAAAAAAGTTTAATGCTTAAATAAATGAACTTTTTTAAAGGTTTTAAATTGCAACAAAATTGGGTAAAAATGTAATATCGAATGGGGATATTTATAAAATCGTAATAGTTATAGAATATAAATTTCAATCGAATCGACACCTAGGTATCAGGTAAATATCGTATTGGTATCGTACTCGTGATTTCTATCCTTAATATATATGCAATAATTGTTGAGGTGTATCTTTGGCATTTAGCAACAGTAATTGGACCACTCATGGGTCATCATTCCATCAACTATGCAGGCCAGAACTGGGCCATAGTAATTTTGCCATCTGGGGATGTTCTACAATTGCAAAAATGTTCTATCTGGTAAGTTCCTTATTCGGCTTTATCCTTTACTTTAACTCATGACGTCCCTAAGTAACATACTGCTTGTGAATCT
>JAOVVB010000043.1:22122689-22135136 GCA_028570985.1 Heterobranchus longifilis
ATTAAATCTATTTTTGGAGAAAACTAAAGTGTTTTTTGACCTTGCATACATGTAAACCTGTTTTAAGAGACTCATTAGGCAATAGTAGCAACATTTTAAATGGCATAATTGGACCTCTTTAATATCGCGGCTTCCAAATAAAAATACAACCTTCTGTGTCAGAGAATAATAATTTGTAAAATTAGTCCAAAAATCTTGTTTATTGCATTCTGCTGTTCGACATTTGTTATAGTGATGTATTTTCCAAATGCTCTACTTTAAAAATGTTCATTCAAATTGGTGACGTCTCACAATCAAGTCTGACTTAAAGAGCAACTGTGTGACAAGAATAACAACAGCAGCTGTCCATTATCTTGCTTATTAATGAATCACACAGGCACAATGCTTTTTTTGGCAGCACCACTCTGTTTTGATGCATTAGCGATAAAAAAAAAAAAGTTCTCCTGGCTTCTATTGTGCAGTTTCTGAACCGTGAAAAAAATACTGACCACGGGCCAAATCAAAACCACATGACGGCTAACAAAACCTTTCCTATCCAGGAAAAAAACAACACAGTAAATGAGAAAGAGAGTGAGAGAGAGAGAGAGAGAGAGAAGGTTGAGGATAATGGAAATAGAGGTGCAGAGACTGAAAAAGGCAAGGGAAGAAAGTAAAAAGGAATGAAGAGAGCAAGAAAGAAAGAGCGAGGGAGAGAGAGTTTGATATGACGCTATGAAAAAGGAATGTGCTGAATTCCTCAATATCAGGAAATGAGCTGGCTCTACGTCTCAGCAAGAGATGGAAAAGAGATTGTGGTTGAAATTCAGTATTCTCACACACACACGCATACACACACACACACACACACACACACACACACACACACAGAGTCTCTTCGCTGACCGTTAGAATGTCAAGTTTTTACTGTGACACACTGTATATATCACACAGGATGACATCCTACCTGTGTTGTCTTTGAGGTGAAGGGCAATCTTGGTGTCATCTGTGCATGGTGACAAGGGGAAAAAAAAAACAACACACACATAGAGAGCGATACAGTATGAGCAATATAAGAAACTGTCAGTTTATTCATAGAAAAATCAATGCACATGCACTAATTGCAAAATACAACCCAGAGCAAATATAAATAATAAGGATTTTACTTAAACTCTGGCCGCTATTCATGTGCGAGCTATAATGTTTTGGCACTGTGTTTAAATTCTGTGCGTTGTTCACTTTTCCACCTATAAAGCATTAAGAGTGCAGGTCAACCATGAAATTGAAATAAATAACCTCGGCATGTAATTTACTCATTTGAAATCAATTTCTTTGCTTAAAAAAAAAAAATCAGTTTCATTTCTTGCCGCATTCTGTATTCTTCAACCTCTCTCACTTCCACAAGTGTGAGCTATTTACATAATGTGGGATGAGAATTGCCCTTGTGTGGGTTTATGGGTGTGTTTGTGTGTGCATGCGTGCGTGTGCGCTTGCCAGAAGCAGAGCGGCTTGGAGTAACGTACGATTTCTGAATTAAAAGATAAGAAGCTTGCAACTGTAAACTGAGTTAAAATGATGAAAATAGTATTTATCCTTGGTGACAAGTGAAAATAGTGAGTAAAGGATAAAAACCTGCAAATGGTTTGAATAGAGAAGATAAAAAAAAAATCCAGTAAGAGAGAGAGAGAGCTTTTACCATTTTAAAAGCTCTCCCATCTGACCTGAACTGGCTCTTAACACCTCATTTGATCTGTTCATTAGAGATTTGTGGCTGAGTGTGTGTGTGTGTGTGTGTGGCTCTGTGTGTGGGATGTGTGCACATGAGCTAGACAAGTAGCGTACGGCAATCAGCACTCATTAATTCCTGTCAGAATTATCTGTCGGGTTCATGACCGTGTGAGAGCCTGGTCACTCGGATGCCATCACACATCAGGACCACACTCGAGTAATCAAAGGAATGCTTAAAGAGCCTGAAGTGTTGTGCTTCTCTGATGGGATTAGACGACTGTAGAACCAGTATAGAGGAAGAGGGGGGAGAGAGATTTGTGATTCTCGGGCACATTGAGCACTTGTTAAGTGTTAGCAATCAATCGGTGGTTCACTGACCTAATAACTGTGATTGCTTTGATGAGGAAATCAATTGCAGTTTGCTTAAATGTAATTAATTGTTCTACGTCGGCCTTTCCTGATGACGAAGGCAGAAACGGCCAGGACCACACAATGTTTTCCATTATAAGATCTAAAGCCAATCTGCATCCAACTCCCCAAAGTTCACTGGCTTTTGAATGGTCCATAACAGTTCTCACCTTACACAATGAGTACAACTTTGTGTGGAAATTCCCACTCAATATGGCAGACAAGGAAAATGCCAAAGCTTTGATGGAAGTTACTGTAGGAGAAAAATGTCTGCAATCCCATTATTATCAACGTTGGTGAATAAAAGTAGTACAAAAGAAAGTCATGATAATGTTTAATGAAAATTGTTTTTTTTTCTATTGCCTGACATATTGTGATGTCAATGGTAAGCTAAGAAAACGGTACTATACCAGGCTTTTGGAATATGTGATACTTTTACTATGTGGATGGCTGTTTGATTTGGCTAATAGAAATCCGTCTCTTTAAGCACAGCACTGACTGCAGTTATGTTTGTGTGTGATGGTGTGAGAAAAAAACTGACTGAGTTTGTAATATGAGCCGCAGCATGCGTTAAATGATTTGCAAACAGAAGTGTGTAAAAAAAAATGTGTAAAAATGCACATTTTATGCAAAAATATTACCTATATTACAAAAAAAAAGGGAAAAAAAACGTGCAAAAAAATCTTTTAAATCTTTTAAAACTTTTAAACTCATGAACTCACTCTCAGAAACCCAGGTCACTGCAGTCAAATTTAGGAAGCATTTAAAAGGTGAATGACCTACAGTAGATAACTTTATAAGGTACTGCCAAGATTAAAGTCATCTACACCGCAGGATATCTAACATATTGCACAACATGAATATAAGTCAAGGGATTGGGACTAAACAGCTGTGTAGCCTTAAGAAAAACACTTATTAGTGGGGATAATCAGGAAAAAAAGGCTTAAATGTGCTAGGAAGCACAAAGAATGGACTGTGGAGTACTGGAAAAAAGGTCATGTGTTTGGATGAGTCCAGATTGACCCAGTTATAGCGTAATTGGAGCATCAGGGTAAAAAGGGAGGCGCACCCATCATGCTTAGTGGATACCATATAAGCATGTTGGGGCAGTGTTATGAGCTTGTTGCCTCAGCAATGTTATATGCCCCATAAAATGAGGTCAACTTATTACCTGAATATACTGATTGACCAGGGTTTTCTGTCAATGGATTTTTTCTTCCCTGATAACATGGTCATATTCCAGGCTCAAATTGTAAAAGAGTTTCAGAGTTTAGGAAACATGAGAGATCATTTTCAGATATGGAGTTGCCACCACAAAGTCCAGACATCAACCCCATTGAGAATGTTTGGGATGTGCTGGAGAAGGCTTTATGCAGCAACCCGACTCTCCCATTAATAATACAAGATCTTGGAGAGAAATGTTGTGACATTGCATAAGCATACACTATTTTTCATCAAAATGATGCCACATAATGCCCCGGCCGGCTATAATTAAAGAAAAGGGCGGTACAATGAAATAATACAGTGTGCCCTTTTTTTATATAGCAAACTGATGTACTAAAGTGATTTTATTGAAAAAAAAAAAAAGGAAAAAGAAAAAGGAAACTCAATGAAACTCAACTAATTTCAATAATTTGTACACAATAGTAGAAGAATTCTTTCTACAAAAGGAAAATAATTCGGCATAACCTAAGGCTTAGATTATGATATATCCAATCATCAGAATGTTTTCTAGGTGTGATATCTCACAAACTAATTATAACCCCTGTCCTATAACAAACATATCCCAATTACCTTCCTAGGAAAAAACTGAGTGCCTCAGGCTCAGAGAAAATACAGAAAACAGCATCTAAAATATAAGAAAAACTATCTTTATAGAAAGAAAAACAGGATAGGAGGTAGTCCTAGGAACACCAGTTGAATGAAAACAATTCTAACCACTCGCTTCAGTTAGAACTGCTTAAAACAGTCGAATACTAGCAAGGAGTTTAGCGGACTGTAATGACAGGTGTAAAGGTTCACAGGGCACTGGTCTTAGATAAAACACACATTGTACTGAGTGACTGAATCGATATGGTCAGACTAACATCTCTTTTTATTACTGTCACTGACAGTGTGTCCTTTAGTCTCACTCCTGTTTCCTAGTGCTTCGCTGAGGGGCAGGGCATCTCTGGTAATCAGGTCCTATAAAGGAGGAAGGTCCTCTGATTGTGCAAAGGAAGTTTAAAAACACTTCTGGATGATAACCAAGACATGCAGCTCCTGAACAACTACAAAGCTCCTTCTAAGTAAGCTTGAGAAAGGCATCACGGTGTATTCTTCATCATCACGTATAAACTATTATAAAGATTACTGGATGTGTCTGAGCACTAAATTCCTCTCTGTCAATCGAAGATTAGGTGTCAATGGGAATTCATGGCTCACTGCTAATCAGTCACCTTTATTCAAAGCGCTCTACAATTGAGATAGGATATAACCAAGAGGACATTGTTTTGTCTGATATTTGTCTTGCAATAAGTGAGGCAGGACAGTTAGGAGTTATCATTGAGATTATCAGAGATCAAAGAGTAATATTACAGCTACTATGGAGCAACAGGTAAGTCTATATAATATATATAAGGTAAGGGTGCGTCCACATGTCATCGGGCACATCAGGCAATACTCTGCTCTCTGAAAACATATCCATTTGTTCACTGGCTGTTTCTTACAGGGGTTGGATTGCAAGCTCATTGCGCAATTTTACTTGAGCAACTGCGGGTTAAGGACCTTGTTCAAGGCCCCAGTAGTGGCAGCTTGGCAGGGCTGGGACTTGAACCAGCAACCTTCTTATTAACAATCCAACATCTTAATTATTGAGCTACCCCTGGCCATTTTTAAAGACTCCCTACTGCAGCGTTTGCATTAAAGCTTTGGATGGTACCTGGTAAGAATTATCCATACAGAAAACTTGCAGATTTAAAAATGATAAGAAAGGGTTTCATTTTGAAATAGTGCATAATAAATAGTTACTCTGTAACCAATAAATCACTTTGGTTTTTATTGTACAATGTAGAATTTATAGACCTAATATAAAACCAATGCATCTTAAATAAACAATCATAATTAAGTTGTATTAAGTAGTACATGATGCAAGAGTGAATAATGTCTGAAGGAATACTTAAAGTTATTCAAAGAAAATGTAATTTGGGTACCGCAGGCCACAATCCATCATTTTCTGTTTATGTTCATTATAGAAATATAATACAAAATTAATCATAAAAGAAATGAATTGTATGGATAACAATAAAGTCAGATATCGCTGAGAAAAAATAACAACAACACATAATTTTAGATGTCAAGGCTAGATGAGAATTCAGTGAGCACATGCGGAGAGCTCTTTGTTTGCGCTTTTTTTATTTGCTCAGCATGAGATGTGGGAATGAGGAGAATAGATTGAGTCCATATTGAGAGCTCTCTGATTTCTCTGTAGAAATTGAGAATCATTTTATAGATCCAAGAGAGCTGTTTGAATTTGTGCACCCTCTTAGTCGCCATACTCTCATTTTGGCTTCACATAGACCTTATAGATCTGAATGATATTTGGACACTTCTGAGAGCCCTTATCTAATTTTCATTTAAAGGTCAAGTAGCAGCTCAGTGATAGTGGAACTCATGACCTTCTGATCACTGGCTCAAAGCCCTAACTACAGAACCTATACGCACACCTGTTCAAGTCCCTCAGCAGTGCATTGGTGTGGAATCCTTAAACAAAGCCTTAACCCCAATAACTGATTTATGAGTGCTGTATCATACCCGACCCTCAGCTCTGACCCACGCTTATCTAACAAGCTAGAATTTCCCTGTACTCTGTACAAAAGACGCCGGATCATTAGTCACACAAATGATCAAACCCTCTGATGAGAAGTTTTGATAACTTGGGACCTACTGATTATAAATGATTTATATTTATGTCTCTAAGAAAATGAATCCTGTTCAACAAGAGAATTTTTAATGAATCATTTTCGCCCAGTAGCTCCTGCTCAAAATTGGACCAACCCTGTCTGCTCCTTTAGCAGCTACTTTACTGTATTACTATTGCACCTAAAATATTTTATAATGGACTTAATTTGTTTTATATACCAAAATATACATGTTAAAGACATAATTCATTTAAACTTCAGCATCCCTGTCTAGTACACAGCACTTATGGATAAAGAATGAATGAATGAATGAATGAAGGAAATGTCCAAAACTCTCCAATGCTAATCAGAAATGCTGTAAATTACACATCTGTCTGCTTGCTCCGCCCACTACCGATGCGAATCTCTACCCTTAAGTCTGTAAGTGCCGTTTGTAACTGTAAACTGTGTAATTTAGAAACAGTCTAGTGGGCAGAACAAGGTTCATGGGGCGATAGAAAGAAACCGTGTGCTACAAACATTTTAACAATTATTACAATTCATGCAAATTGCACGAAAATGTTAAAAGCCAAATGTTAAAAGCTTTAACGTTCTAATGTCAAAAGGAAAATGGTAAAAGATTAAAAGACAGTGTCAGCATTTGTACCTCATGAATTTATTTGTGTGAAACGGAATGAAATCCAGCCTTGTGTTGTATGTCAATTTTATGACACCCCCCCTCCTGAGTTGGGAGTCTCTTACCTTCCGTGGGCATACTGGTGGGTGGACGTGATGTCGACTGGGTGGAATCAGCCTCTGTGACGGCTCTGTTCCTCGTTGATGTCTTGGTCACTGTTGCAGTGGTAGACGACTCAAACTGAGTGGTGTTGATGTCGCACGTGTTGTCCTTTGTCTGGAAGTGTGCACATTGAACACAGATGCTGATCAACACAGAGGGTTATACAGAAGAGTAAATTGATAAAGAAATGATATGCTTATTAAAGTAAGGGAGGGAGACGGAGAGAGAGAGAGAAAGACACAGAGAGCAATAGACAGAAAGAGACCTAGAGGCAGGGTTTCTCTTTGTGCTATCAATCTACCAACGATGGCATTCCTCATGAGTTGACAGCAATACAAACACAAGCACACACACACACACACACACACCTCATCTGGGCAGCTGTTGTCTACCCAGTCCTGCCGATGGCGATCAAAGCCGCTAGAGCACCTGAAATAAAAACAAACATTACATTTTTAGTGTATATTACCATCACATTATAATCAATACCAGTGTTCATTAGAGGGATTATTATTATTATTATTATTGTAACTGATATAAAAAAAAGGTTTAAAAAGCTCAATAAGCTCTGTTCTCATGCTGCATTATTTTCTCAATCCAAGTACTTTTTTTCAAACACAGACAGTCTCTCACTTATTCTCTATACTGCTTATCCTGTAAAGGGTCACTTGAAGCCTGATCCCTATCCCAGAGGACGCGGGGCATAAGCCGGGGTACACCCATGAGAAACCCACCATGCACTGGGAGAACATGGAAACTAATTTACTTAGATAAAAAACAAAGCAAAAATCCCACGATCAAATCTGGAGCAGGGACACCTATTACACCATTCTAGTAATAAGTGAACATGGGGATATGATGGAAACATAACTTCTACTATCTAGTTCTGCTAATGCAAACGGCAACCTGGTCGGATCTCAAACTTTCCTTTAGCTCTACAAAAAATGTAACGGAATCATACTCAAGCTTTAAATCAACCAAGTCTTTTTTTTCCTGTTTGAAGTAAAGCTAAGCAAATTAACTTCCACTGATTATCCATAAGATAGTGACCACTGAGTGGTGTAGTGAATAACACAAATCTCTTGTTACAATCACACATGAATGAGGGTTGGATATATTAGGCAACATGTGGCTTGCTCATCAGGGACAATCTTATCATTTTGATTCATTCACATTTCATACAAACATCCATAATTTCTTTTGATTGTGTAAAGCTGCTTCGTGACAATGACAATTGTTAAAAGTGCTATACAAATAAAATTTCATTGAATTGAATTGAGTGTGAACATTTTGTCCCTGAGCTGATGTGTTAAAAGAAGGTAAAATGGGAAGGGTTCGAAGTGTAAGGATTCGCGACTTTGACAACGGCCAAATTGTGACAGTATAAAACTAGGATAAAAAGCAAATGTACTTGATATTAAACAGGTGGTTGTGATGTTATGGCTGATTAGTGTATTTTATGCACTGAAAACATTGATATTCTCATTTTGATATTTTGTCATATTCTGCTTTTAATTCTATGTTTGATATATATCTTTATTTTATACATATTCATTTTATACCTATATTTATTTTATTTTATTCTATTTAATGTTTATTTTCATTTTTTAGTGCCATTCAATTGGGGGACAGCAAAGAAATAATCTCATTGTACAGGGGGAACATGGTTTCTTTACTGTGCATATGACAACAAAACTTGAAACTTTTATTGGTCATCCAAGTGCAATCCGATTTTCACATCAAACTAGGCTTTCTGATCACAGTGGCAAAGACTATTTAACATTCAGATCTGCCCCTGTACAAAATGACATGGTGGACATAATGCTGGGTAAAATGCTGTCAGTCAAACTATTTAACCGACAGAACACCCTGGTGGCCACATCCGGCGCATTATGAGATGGCCTTGTGTCCAGATTTCAACAGAAAACCACAAAAGCAGCCCGAACAACAAGTAATTACTGACACATGGCCAGGAACATAAATTGTCAAACTGTATGTCTTTCACTCCCATGCTGAGATTGACAATCTGCTGGCCAGGATGCTTGGCATTCCTAACCTTCTCTTCCGACACAAGTCATTACTTTCACGGCCTCGTTGCTGTTGCCTTAACCCATTCCTCAATCCTTACACACTCCCTACGATCTTTTATCCTTTTCTCCCCTTCATCACGCACTCTCTCTCTCTCTCTCTCTGACTCTGATATACTGTATAGAGCCTGGACAGCACTTTCACCCTTGTCTGAGAAGGTTAACAAAACATCTGTATGTAAGAGTGTGAGTGCACAGATGTTGACATTTGTATGCACTTGACTAGTTATTGGAGCTGGCTTTGCTATTATATGCAGTGTTATATGTCAGCCAGGTATCTTATGAAATGTTTGGCCAGTGCTTCAGTTTGATTCTTCCCTATGGTCATCTTTTTCAGTGCCTCATAAATCTGGTGTATTGAAAAAAAAAAAAAAACACGGACAAGCTGTAGACAACAAAAAAAAAACAAATCACCCATCAAGCCAATGAGGTGAGACTGATTTTTTTTTTGTCTGCCTGTCTGGCATCTACCAGAAGAGATAGCAGGCTTACGAATCTGGCGTCAGCTTGGATGCTCCCATAGGAATTTCCTGCTTTCAAAGACTGCTGTCTCCATCCTGCACAGCTCTGTGGATAACTACCTAATTGCAATTCCACCACATTGTGTTGTTTGCATATTAATGCATGCAAATGCACACAGCTTGGCGTCTTTTCGCCGGAATTCAGTATGACGTTAAGGGGGGAAAAAGGGATGTAGTGAAAAGCTGGAGACTGTGCTCGAGTGATGATTGTTTACAAATCTGATTACATAGTGTTTGTGGGTCCGAAAGCTTTTTATTAAGTCGAAATGAACGATTATGACATTAAATCTTTTTGCACTTGCGTTAATACCACTCAACTCACTTTGACCATATGACACTTATCTTAATCGTGTTGTGTCCAAAACGTGTCCCTTAAGACTAACATACTCATACAATCCCATAGTTCACTGATTAATGTCCAAATGATAGACCCTAGAAAATGGGGGGCACAATCCCGTGTCTTCTTGTGCCAGTCCCAAATCTGGATAAATGCAGAGGGTTGTGGCAGGAAGGGCATAACGACGTAAAACATCTGGCAAATCAAATGATGCGAATCATTAACAGGACGCCCATACCGGATCGCTCGTGGCCCGGGTTAACAACGACCGGTGCTGTTCACCTACAGGGTGCTGGTGGAAATTGGGCTACTGTTGGTCAAAAAAGGAGGACATGAAGTTAGTTGGTGTGAGAGAAGAGGATGCAGAGGACAGGCTTAGACGGAGGCAGATGATTCGCTTTGGCGACCCCTGAAAGGGAACAGCCGAAAGACAAAGAAGAAGAAGCCAGGGAGAGCTTTAAACTGAAAAATACATTTTTGAGGCTGCCTTAGCACAGCTTTATGTGTGATTTATGCTTTTGGCTCGAACCCAGACTAAACATTCAGAGTTAATGATTGTTTAAACAATCAGTCTAACAGGGGGCCACCTTGGCAACAACAAGCACTTGTCAGTGATGAGTTCCAACGTCTCTGATTGCTTAAACAAATGGCTGACTACTGCTCGGAAAAACTGGCACGATCCAAACTGTTTAACACATCTATGGTTTCAGATTCATCTTTTGATCTCAAACACAAATATCTGCTTTATCTGTCCCACAATCCCAAAATATGTCCCTGACTTGAAGAACCCGAGTGGCTATTTTAATTTTTAACCCCTCTATACGTGTATATACACATGCTACAGAGTGTTCCAGTGTTCGGAGTTTTCACATGTGTCTTTTGCCAGTTTTTCAATATTAGTATCGACGTGCCAGGAATGACTAATTAACCGAAGTTTGCGGGTTATCCGATCTCTCCTCTGAAATCCAACCAAGATATTTTGGAAACAGCTTATTAAAGAGATTTTGAGAAGTCTGTCACCCTGCTGTTAAACTCCACATAATTACGGTAGCGTAGACGTTGGGACCAGTGAAACTCCTCTGCGGTACCTCATATGGCATGGTGCTACGATTGCACTTGCTCTAATTAAATGTCAGCATTTGTTGTGTGGCACAGAAAGGGGGGAAAAACGATTATGTTTTTTTTTTACACCTTATTTATGCAAAAGCATAAATACAGTAATATTACCTTGAGGTTGTTTTTGAGGAGCCGTCTCCGAGACTCACATTCCTTACCGTACTATCTAAACTTCTTCCCGAACAGTTACTGAATAATTCATAGCAGGTAACGAATAATACGCTTTAAAATAGAGCAGTTAAATACGAAGCTGGCGCTTTGGGGGGGATAAAAATAATAATGCACCGAAAATTTGCTTACATTTATTTTCATCCAGAAAAAATGCCCAAACAATTCTGTAATTAACATTTAAGTGTTTGAACTCTCCTTCGTTTTCGGGACCTCCCGCTAAACTGTACCTCATACAGCATTAAAGCCATGATGCAAAATACAACATTAATTAAACCAGTGCTTAAACAAATTGAATTAAATTTCTAATCTGTCCTAAATCTTCGTCCTTTTTTTAATATTAGGATTCAAGCACAAATGTAACCCCAAAATTTACTTTCCATTAAAGGTTTCCTTAATGAACTTCAAATTGTATTTCATTACACCGCTGTGAGAATAGCCGTCCTGCAGAACAGAAGCTGAATCTAAATGAGGTAAACTGTGCTGTAGTGCACAGTAGGAAACGAACACACACTGTGGACATCTGTAGCGTTGCTTAAGTGGTGACACTTTCAAACAATAATATAGACAGTTCTGCAAATTCGAAAGCAGTTTCGAAATTAAAGAAACAAGGCAAGCATGAATTATCCGGCGCAAAATCAACAGCATGTATCCATTAGGCGAGATCATCCACTTTCTTTCTATGTCTGGGTGCGTGGTGGTCGAAAAGACTGTGGGTTCAAAGAAAGGAAAAAAAAGAAGTTATTAATAGTAATAAATGGACCAACAGTTTCCTAGTCATGAAAGTATGCTCCATATTTGGTTAAATTTGTGAGATCATGTTTGCATAAAAAGAAACTAGAACACACAACAATCAGGGGCACTGACTGGTTTGTAGTTATGTGCAAGTAAAAACTAGATTTAACAGCACATTCTACATGAATCACTCGTTCATTCCTGGGAAGTTGTCAATCTGGCAACCCTGGGTTACATTATACATCACTTGATGTACTGTAGAATCTCATGAGAATGAGAATATCATACTGTAGCATATCACGGCTCTTCCTTTTACAATTGGTCTGTTTGTCTGAATGAAGCCATGAGGAACATTTGCATAAATGTGAGTTATGCACATTTATGCAAATGTCTGAACGACACAAAGATGACATTTTTATGGATTGATGAAGCCTGAAATTATACATAGCCCATGTCTGGAAAGGGCTTTAAATTTGCGCCAAAAATAAAGCTCATGCACCTTGCTGCAACTCCATGCACATACTGTAGAGCAGAGGTAAGATTTGAACCCCTAACCCCAGAAATTTGAGGTGGCAGTGCTAATAACCCCTAAACCACCATGCCACAAAGATTGTGGCACTATAAACCTTTCAGCTGCTGCGGCCACAGCAGACCACCCGATCCGCACGCAACTTGGCACAGGTTTTACACCAGA
>JAOVVB010000043.1:22146453-22161453 GCA_028570985.1 Heterobranchus longifilis
CTAAAGAAGTCTTTTTAAACCCTAGTATCTATACTTCTACCCAAGTAATGAATGTGAATACTTTTGACACCACTGGTCACAGCACATTGATGCAGTAATTCATGCTAAAGAAACGCCAACCAAGTATTGAGTGCATAAATGAACATACTTTTCAGAAGTTGGACATTTCTCTGCTGTAAATATTTTGATTAATATTCAAATATTCAGAGATGCTGAATTTTTGATTTTCATGAACTGGAACTCACCATATGAATTGCAACGCTCCATATAAATTGCTGGTTGTACGAATTTCTGTTTGTGTTTAATCATAATTTATATATATAAAAAATAGAAATATATAAAAAAAAAAATATATAAAACTTGTTACCTTTGCACCACCAGATTTTGAAGGTGTTTTCCACTTGCTTTTTTTTTTTTTTTTTTTTTTTAGTACTTATGCTACAACCAACTAAGATCACCACAACTAAATAAGTTGCACCATATGGTTGAAGATTTGTAAACATCTCATATTAATATTTATGTGTTATTTTGTGGTAATATAACCTGTGGAAATGTGTGATCATTCAGTCATTCAAGCATTCTTAGGTAAGACACCGATGTCAGATGAAGAGATCTGGGGCACAGTCAACATTTCACTTCACCCCAAAGGTGTTCAGTGGGTTTGAGATCAAAGCTCTGTGCTAGCCATTCAAGTTTTTCCATACCAAATTTGAAAAACCATGTCTTCATGGAGCTTACTTTGTGCATAGGGATACTGTCGTGATGGAAAACGGTTTGGGTCCTTTATTTCAGTAAGGACAGTTCAGGAAAATTGTAAAGCTACAGTATACAAAGAAATATTATATAATTGTGCTTTCAAGTTTGTGGGTGTGGTGGTTTGTGGGTGTGGTGGTTTATGGGTGTGGTGGTCAGGTGTCTACGAACATTTGGCCTTATTGTGCATCCCTTCACCATAAACCATCCAGCGCCCCATTTACTGTATATACTGTACACACTAAGTGGTTTCATTCTGGATAGGTAGCTACAGTATAATAATACAGTACGCAAGGAATATATTAGTGTACAATATCTGTAAAACAAAAAAAGTCTGTCTTTCAGAACATCAGGTTACGTCTTCTCGAGGTATAGTTCAGATGGTAATAAGTATAGTAATTCTAGTATCTATAGTGCAACTACAAGATGCAGCCAGGATATTGTGTAGGTTTTAGTTTTTTTAAATCCTTCTCCTGAAGCTTTTTCTTGAGTTTTTCCATTTTGTTAGCCTTTCTTGCACAATAAAAGTGTAGAAAAAAATCTGACATGATTTATCCTGGGTTTATTTTATTCTATTTTTATTATTTCTTCTATTTTATACAAATAATTTTTACAGGGGTGTATTTTTTTTTTCTATCCACAGTTGTTTACAGTTAGGTTCATCTTGAGTTCTGTGTGTTCATAGTTCAGTTCACTGAAGTGATGATAGTTCAGTTTGGCTTGGGCAGATTCTCTTCATTTGGCTTAACAATAATCTCATGTTTGCCTTTCTGTGTATCCAGCTGCGGTTATCTTTTTTAAATAAATCTTTCACGCACTATTATCCCTATTGGTCTCAGTTTGATGCATGTCGAAGCATATCTCTGCTCTCAGCGAACAAACAGACTGAGTATTTTTTCTTGCCTTGAACATCTGTTTCATTTTAGATTTTTTTTTTCCCCCACACCAAGCCACATTTGAAACAGATCAATAATTATCATGATTATTGTTAGCTTGGCAGCCTCCATTCACCTAACGTACAATAATTAAAGCAGTGGGAGATTTAAGGCCTTTTCTGTGGTTGTCATATTTGTATTGAAACATTACAGTTTGTTTACTCATTCGCAGCCTGTGGCATGACATAGAGAGGGAAGTAGCGAGAAGATATTATACAGTACAAGACAACAATTGTTCTAACTAAAACAAAGTGTGCAATCTACAAGCCTGTTATCTTATAACTCATGCCACAGCGCTGTTCATCTATTTAGCCTTAGGGAGTTGGTTATTTTCTGTAATAGCACCGTCATAGTAGTGATAACTGTAAGTCAAATCAGTAAGGTAAACCATTTTAACATGTTAAGCTTTTTATAGTAGCAATGATCGAAAGTGGTGCCATGCTAATTCAAATGCCGATCCCCAGACCCTAGGTACAAAGCTTTGTGTAGGGTGTGTATGAGTGGGAATGGAAGGGGCAAGATCAAAGAGTTAAAAAAATAATAATAATTCCACTATTAAACCTTCTTAATTTCCCATTAGAGAGTTAATCTTTTGCGCATCTTGCCTAATCTTGCCTAATACACCTTTAAAAGCATGCCAATGTGTGTGTGTGTGTGTTTGCAGCAAGTCATTATTGGAGCAAACTGTGCCCATCTATCTAGGAACCTCTGTAGTCCAACTGGGACCCGTAGAGGTTAATGGTGATTACCATTGTATTTATTCATTGTATTTATACGTTAATTAGCCTAATCTGCATGTCTTTGGATTGTGTGAGGAAACCGGAGTACCTTGAGGAAGCCCACTAAGCACGGGGAGCACGTGCAAACTCCATGCACACAGACCCGATGCGGGAATCGAACCTTGGAATCGGACCCTTTAGGTGCGAGGTGACAGTGCTATACACTAAGCCTCTGAAACTCCCCACAAACTGCCGTTGATTGACAACTGTTTTAAATGGCTATGTGGTATTTTTTGACAGAATCAAACAGCAAAGACCCCAAAACCTGTCCTTCTTCCCTTTGAGAGCATTTTCATAAAAAAAAAAAAAAGAACCAACATTTTAAAGCCCTCGATTTAAAGTCTGCATAAGGCGAAATACATTATCTGTAATTAATTGATTAATAATAAATATTCATTTTATTATGAATAATATTAATAATATTGTTGTATTTTTTTTAAAACATGCTTGTGAGTGTACAATTAAATTTCATGTGTACGAAGTCGTTGGCACATCTAATACTTAGATACATTTGAAGGTGATTACTTCTGATCTTTTGCTCGCGTGCACAAGTAAACAGAGGGCTTCTACTTTTACTTGAGTTTTACTCAGGATTTGTGTACTTTGCCCACCTCTGGTTTAAGATGCCATAACATTCTCAATCTGTATGTATCTTCTCTATTTGTCCGTTTTTCATGTACTGTACTATAGTACTATAGTATAGTACCGTGACTGTTTCTTGTCAGTTGGAATGATTGTCGGATATTTAATACAGGAAACTCTAGCCGAAAGCATTTCTGCTTATAATTACACATTTGGTAGATGTTGTCATATAAAGATACACACATGCAAGCCAGAATTATTAATAACTGGTTTCAGCCCAATACTTGGACCACTGCTAAATATTTTTTGATATATAGATAAGATATTAAGATAAATAACCCATTATCTAATGTGACAAAGCAAACTTACTTTATTATTATTATTTTATTTATTTATTTATTTATTTTTTATTCCAGAAATCTCAGACAAGTCAGCTGGACACACTAACAGAATGAATTAAACAGCTAGAGCACAGTTCTGCTTTCAGACTAGTGACGGGTCGTTCATGGACGATTTGTTCTTTTTGAACGAATCTTTAACGTGTCTCAGAAGAACGAGTAGTCTCGGAGAGCGATTCGTTCATTTTCTACTGGGCGCGCATGCGCAAATAATCGCAAAACCTCTGTAACAGGAGCGATTCTTTCTCAATGACTCTTCTACTCCGAGTCGTTCGTTCTTTTGTCACGTGACTCCCATAGACGCTATGCGGTGCAATAGATTCAAAAGAACGAACGACTCAGACTGGAAGATATGAGAGGTGAGCTACTCATTCTGTTTATTATAATATGTCCTTAGCTGCATTGTAATATTTTCATTACTGGAACTATAGCCAAAATTTATGTATGTAGACGTATTGGTGGTCTGTTTATTGAAAATGCAACATTTTATTTTATTTCTGATAAAAAGAACGAAATGAGCTAAATGACTCAAAAAAAGATTTATTCATTTTTATGAACGAGATTTAAAGAACCGAGTCACAAAAATGGTTCAAACTTCCCATCACTAGTAGGCTCATCCACCAGAGAATGAAAAATAAATAATAAATTGTTCTTACTGAAATGTTTTCATATGGTATATAACTACGTTTAAAATTAATTGACTTTCTGTGTGGGTCAATGTCTTAAACAAAACTCTTCTGCTATCAACATATCCTGTCGATTTGTGGTTGAACATATTAAAGAAAGGCAGACTTAAAAATTATCCTAAATGCAATGTACAGTAAGAACACCAGGTCCTATGTCAATATTAATGCATTTAATTAGCTAATTATCTCGTTATACATTATTCTTTTATGTTAGCTGCCACTTTTTGCCCAGTCAAGACCATTTGCCTGGTTAGGAAGGAAATAAATGTCATATTCAAAATTAAAATCATATAAAGTAGCCAGAGATTAAACAAGAAAGTGAATCCTCCAATTATCACATGAATATTACTAATAATGAGCCTAATTGTCCCAAAATGGTAGATTTTAAAGAACACCCTAACTGAGATAATATTTGGAACTACACATTGAAATCTCTCCAAAATTAAACAACCACAATTGTAGGTCACCCTTGTGCCAACAAAAAGCTCTGACCCACTGAGACATGGACTCCACAACATTTCAGAAATGTGCTGTGTTTTCTGGCACCATGTGTTTTCTGGCACGAACAGATCCTTTAACTCCTCTACTTTGTGAGGTGGTGCCTCCATTGATCAAACTTGTTTGTCCAGAACATCCCACAGATCCTCGATCAGACTGAGATCTGGGGAAGTTGCAAGTTAGGTCACCACCTCTTTGTCATGTTCCCCAAACCACTGAGGCAGGGTTTATTATCCTGCTAAAAGAGCTCAGTGTCATAAGGGAACATAAAGTTCCTATGAAGTGGTGAAGTTGGTCAGCAACAATGTTTAAGTATGTTTCAAAATAAGATCCACATGAATTCCAGGACCTAAGGTTTCCCGGTAGAACATGGTCTAGATCATCACACTGCCTCCACTGGCTTGCCTTCTTTCCATGGTGCATCCTGGTGCCATTTCCTGGTGCATCCTGGTGCACCCGGGAATCGTACCCGGACCCCGAAGGTGCAAGGCGACAGTGCCAACCACTACACCACTGCGCCCCTACCAGGCCTCCTTCTTCGGCTTCTGCTCACATGCCCATTGCTCTGTTTTCTGACACCTTTCTATCATAGGCAGCATTCGTTTTTTCCAGAATTTTGTGCTACTGTACTGTAGCTCTTCTGTGGGATCTGATCAGACAGCCCTGGCTTCATTCCTCCACCCATCAATGAGCCTTGAGTGCTCATGACCCTTTCACTGGTTCATCTGTTGTGCTTCTTTGGACCACTATTGGTAGCTGTTAACCAATGCATACCATTTTGAAGGTGCTCTGACCCAGACATCTAGTCACCTCAATTTTGCCTTTGCCATCACAATTTGGCTCAGATCCTTACACTTGCCCGTTTTTCCTGGTTCCAACAATTGAAAACAGACTGTTCACTTGCTGCCTGATACAGTATATCCCACCCCTTCACAGGTGCCACTGTAATGAGATAATCAATGTTATTCACTTCACCTGTCAGTTGTTTAATGTAATGAGTGATTGCTGTATACAACATGACATAAGTAATTCATATTTAATGTATTCCTGACAAATCCATCTCTCTTAGGTTTCTTTATTTCTAATTTAGAATGCTAGCAGCTGCTCTGTCGAAACCGCTGAAACTCATTCTTATATATTTTCTTTCCTTCGGCTGAAAACCTGATTCAGACTGTACGTTCACATCCAATAAAGGTATGGTGTCTGCTCTGGAAAGACATCCTACAGGCACATGGGATGGAATGATGGGAAGAAACGAGCAGATGGGGTGATGCTGCCATATTTACAGAAGCCTTGTTAATCAAGGGAGAAATTGAATTTTCAGCCATGCTGTATGTGATGTAATAACAGGAATAAGACCAGTGACTTTATTGCTTTACCAGCTATTGCTGAGAGCAATTTGTAATTACAAGACCGAATGAGAATTTGCGGGAAGCAAGGCTCTCTTCGAGTGCAAGAGTCAGAGAGCATGACTGAGAGAGAGAAAGAGAGAGAGAGTACAGAAAGAGAACGAGAGAGGGAATTTAACAATGATTAAGGTATGAAGAATTAAGAAATGTATTAAGAAATGTACTCAAAATGACAATAAGAGTGATACATATTGCAGAGAACATAGATACAAAACAAAACAAACACCCGAGAGAGAGAGAGAGAGAGTAAATTGAGAAAACCATCTGACCTCCTTGTAAGCGAAGATAATTCTGCCATCCCTGTGTAATGTGGCCTGAAACGTAAAGCTGCCCAGATTGTACGAGTCCTGGAGGTGAACGTGATCCCACTGAACCACCAGTGCAGTGCCTGCACACATACATACACACACACACACACATGTAGCAATAAATGCTGACAATCTGTCTAAAAGTGTTCAAAAGTTGGTACTCCCTCTTTTAATTTCAAGTTTTTTTTGTGTAAAAACATAATAAAAATCATCCAATTGTAGCGGGTCTCTGTATAAGTATCTGTATTAGTATCTGTATTAGTATTATTATATATTTTTTTCATTCAAAGTTTATTAGGGTATACATCATTTCCACAATTATACACAATTTTAATACAATGAAAACCCTCTTTTCCCTTTATAATTCACTCTTAAGGTATATATTAATATTTATACATTTTCTTTTCTCTTTTTCTAATAAATGAAAAGAAACTATGTTACACAAAAGAACATAGTTGGATGCATTTATTGCTATTAAATTAAATTATATTAAAAAACAAAAAAACAAAACAGCAAACTATAACAAAAAGTGAGGGTGTTTCAAGTAGATATAGTATCTGTATTATATGTACAACAACATATAACTTTTGGCATTTTTCCATCATTTATTTAACAAAAATGGAGGGTAAGTTGCAGCCAGGCGCTGCTAATCATCAGCCCTTGATTAATTTATCATTAGCAGGTGTGCTGAACTCAGACATTTTGGCAGTTTGCAGGTCCGCAGCATTCAGGTGTGTATTAACACAAGGCCAAGCAATGGTCTTAGAGAAGCATCTGTTGCTACACATTAAACCGGGAAGGGTTATAAAACTATTTCCAAACAATTTAGAGTTCAACATTCCACAGTGAGAAGGATTATTCACAAATGGAAAGCATTCAAGGGAATTGCCAGTCTTCTCTGAAGTGGGTGTCCCAGCACATGAACTCCAAGATCAGATCATGCAATGCTCAGACAAATAGAAAAAAAAACAACAACAAAAAAACAAGAGCTACATCTTAGACCCTACGGGCCTCACTGAGCATGTTAAAATTGAAAGTCACATTATAGCACAATTAAAAAAAGACCGAACAAGTACAGTTCGTTTGGACGGGTGCCAGAAGAAAAAGAGCATTGAAGCATGACTTAGGTTCTCAAATCTACATCAGAATGGCTGAAAAATAAAAGAATCAAGGTTTTGGAATGGCCTAGTCCAAGTCCAGACCTCAACCCAATTGAAATGCTGTGTCAGGACCTTAACAGAGCTGTGCATAAGCGAATGCCCAAAAACCTCAATGAACTGAAGCAACGTTGTAAAAAAGACTGGACCAAAATGATGTGAAAGACGAATACAGGAAACAATTCCTTTACTTTTTTAAATTACTTGCACTAAGTTAATTGATGCTCGTCTGTGGTTGTATTTGTCTAATACTGAAACCCACCACAATCAGATGTTCTTTACACAAAAAAATTAGAATCTAAAAGTGGAAGTATTAACTTTTGAACTGTATAAAACCTAAACTTAGTATGATTTTAATTACAAGGCCAGCTTTCAATCAAGTTAGATGTTAGACGTTAGATGACCCTTAATAGAAGGTGACTATCACAGATTGTACTGTAAATGAAAAAGAACAACTTATTCTAGGTTAAAATGCTATAGCAACTGTGGATATCATATCAGTACAATGGAAACAGTTCAGAATAAAGTGAGAATGTGGGTCTGCGTACATGACATATACCTAATATACAGTCAAACAGTCACTAAGAGACTTTCTCTCTGCTGCTTAAAATTTAGGTTTGAGATGTTATTGTATAGCAGATATTGTTATTTAAGGACAGTATTGTACAAAAGTCTTAAGCCACCCCAGATTCTCCAGGCTTCCTGAAGGACTTATTTGGCTCTCATTTTTGGCAGGTACCTGACCAGTTTCAGAGGAATGGTTTTTTGTCTGTTCAGTCACTTAGTGACCTATCAAGCATAAAAACATCCAACTTAAGGCATGAACCTGTGAGAAACAGGTGCAGATGATGATAGATGATCAGGCCGGTGATTAGTGTACTGGTGATGCTGAATGCTGAGTGGATGGAACAAACAAGAGGGGAAATGAGGCTGCTGCTGAGGTTGTTACATAAACAATCAACTTTTAACTGGCATCTTTAGGCACTTTGCAGCCTATCACATTTAAATGTTTGTTCCCATTTATTTCATTTAATCCATTTACTTAAAATTAATATGAAGAAATGATGGGTGGTTCAGTACTTTTGCACAGTACTGTATTTTGTAGTGCATTTTGCTTAATTTAAAGAATGGAGAATGCATATGCAATGGAGTTGCATGCAGCTCTGCAGTTTATGTCACATAACTAAAGTCTAAGCTCCAGCATGGCCATCCTCTCGCCTCTCTACTCCAATTATGTTACCAAGAAATAACCTTATTCCATGACGAGCAAATGTATCTGTTTTGATTAAGACCTAAAATCATTACCATAATTTAATACTTTATTTTATTTGGACTAGTGAGAGAGAGGATTGTGTGTGTGTGTGTGTGCGCGCGTGTGTGTGTAAGTAGTAGTGCCTCCCTTTGTTCAGGGAAACTACAAACTCAACAGGCCGTGACTCTTACCATTGTCAAAATAAATGACAGTTGAGTTTCGGGATAGACTGGGGTCGAAGTTTGCCATGAGGGGAGCGATGTACTGTGTGGCTGTCAGCATTCTGTGCACCACATCTCCTGTGTAAATAAAACCTGCAACATAAAAGGACAAAAGGTCAACTCTTAATTATAATAATATAAATGATCCTTCATTAAGGGAGCAAAATGTGAGTTTTGCAATTAAGGAGCGAAACACTGTTCCATTTCTCATGTGGCAACTCTGAATGCTGAGAGACATTTATTTTCTCCTCATGTCCAACAAAGTGCTTATCTAAGAGCCGTGCTTTTGTGCGCTTCAGTCCTGCTTGTGTGTGAACAACAGATAAAGCCATGTGCAGCTCTAAAAGCCAGTGAGCTCTGCATTCAGTCCCTCACGCCAATGCAGCAAATATGGAATGCACTCTGAAAATACTGATGTCATTCCTCACAGTGATGACTAGATATGGATGTTCTTTTTTTCGGTGGGTTAGAAACCAATAAATATCTAGCACCATATTATATGAATATTACTGCAGCTGCTATGGCAACAACAACAACAAAACAACAACAACAACTACTACTACTTTAATAATTAGTAATATTAACTACAGCTATTACTACTTTTATTATTAGTAGCACAACAACACCAGCTACTACAACTTACACAGGTGCTGCTGCTACAACAACAAACACTACTTCAAATGTCTTTACTATTACAGCGGAACCTCGGCATACCTCGAATTTAATTTCGTTCTGGCGGTGAGTTCTTAAGTCGAAAATTCAAATACAAATTTTCTTATAAGAAATAATGTCAACCAAAAATATTACCAATATTATAAAAAAAATTTTTTTAAATCACCTAAAACGCCTAACCTTAACCCTAAATGCATACCAAAGGCAACATTGATATTGTGGGTTGACTCTTCCAAAACAGCTGAAAAATATTTGTAAAATTTGTGAACTCTTCATTTGGCTTTCCACTGACCGCAAATAGGTTTTGCCCGTCTTCCGGACACACGCACAACTTAGCTGCCGTTCGGATCTTCGTTCGTATGCCGAAAATGCTGCATATGCAAAATTTCAATTCTTAAGGCAAAAATTCATAACGGAGGGCATTTACATGCCGAGGTTCAACTGTATTTCACCACTACAAAGATAACAACTAATACTATTACTTTTACTACTACTTTCACTATTACCGGTTTTTCATATAAGACAAAGAAAATATAAAATCAATAAGGCTATTTCTACATACAATTTATACTCTTAAGTTTTTAATTGTAACATTTTTGCGATTTCTTTTATGAATTTAACACTTAAAACTAACAAAATGATCTTTCGAAAACAAGAAATTACATTTAAAAAGCTTGTAAAATGTTTTTTTGAAACAGACATAATTGTCTCCTATTTGGTTTGTTTTAATCTTATATTAAGAAATTATTTAAGACTCAATTATTTCAAATTCAAATTTTATTTGTCATATAGACAGTCATACACAGTACGAAGTGCAGTAGAATGCTTATATGACGGCCTGTGACCTTAAAAAAGATTATCAATAGGAAATAAATATGAAATAAAATATAGAAGACCATTAGCTATGGAAATAGCTATTCGTCACATGTACCTTACAACAAAGTGGAAATGATTTCTGTTCGCATATTCTAGTTAAGTCACCCAGAGGCTTAACCAATTGAGACACCATTGTTCTTCTTTTTGACTAGATTTAAGATAATTTCACTTAATAAGAAACCAGTCTTTGCAGTATACACACACCCTGGCCAAGAAGTTCCTGGCTGGATTTAAATAAGCAAACATTTACCAGCTTAACGTTAATACTTTTCATGTTTCAAATGACCACAATCATTTTAACCCTAAGGGCTTGTCACGCTCTGAAAAAGACCATCAAGTTCCCCACTGCATCCTAAAAATATTAAAGAACACAGCTGGAACGGGGACAAATTGAAAAAAAGCTGCATTTATAAAGATCATACTTTAAAAATTGGATCTAATATTTATGATAAATACTCTGAACATGACGTAGCATAACCTAACCTGCATGCATATCACAACTTGGTAAACACCAGAGAAATGTAATTTGAACTTAATGCGGTCTTCTGCAACATGGAATGGACACACAGGTCTTGTGCATGGTGATAGTACAAGACATCTGTGTGTCTATGAGAAAAACACTTGTTTATTAGGCTACCACTTGCTTATTAGGCTTGATTTTGTTAGAGAGCATAAACATTGTAGTTTTGAGTGATGGAAAAAGGTCATGTGGTCTGATGAGTTCAGACTGACCCTTTTCCAAAGCGATTGGTGCAGAAAGAAAGAAAAAACAATGGAATATTTCAGTTCTGTTGTAACAGATACGATGCAACGGATGATCCCATTTTACAGTTATTGATTCATGTACATGAACTTGTGTAAATGTCAGCCCACAGCTCTCACCACTGGAAGAATACCTGTGTCTAGTACAAAGACTATATTTGTCCAATTACGCCTTCTCTCCTTTGTCTCCACCCTGGCATACAGACAGAACTAATTAGCTGTTACTAATTAGCTGTATAATCTCTATCTCTGATTTCCTTTCAGGAAATTTCCCTCATCATTCAGTAAAGCACACGTACGTACACGATTATGGAATTTTGCCTGATTAATTACCATCCATATTGTTGCAATTAACAACTTCATTATGCAAGCTTAGAATTAATCAAATGCCAAATAGTAGTGCAATAATGCAAACATATGCATATTTATCAACAGTAAAAATTAAACAACAAAAATTGTCCAACCATTAAAATGTAAAAAAATTAATAAATAAATTGTAAAACACACAAACAATAGCTTAAATACCGTTTAGTATATATAAACCTATCACCAAAATACTCATTTTGTATTCCTATCTACTGCAATGTAGCAATAGGCTCTTCCCTATACTTCACTGTTTTGATGGAAAATTTAAGTTACAAGTAGTTCATAGATCAAAGCCTTTAACTGAGAAAATGACCAGAATATGATGAATGTTCACGCTGCCTCAGTCACACACAAAGAACTGGCTGTAAATTATTATTCAGTGCCAAACACCTTGAGCACTGATGAGATTCACTTGATGCATTTCGGTTACGGTTGTACTATATATCATTAAAATGATGACTATGAATACAGAATGCTGATTTTCACCAAATTTATCTCACATACATGCTCTCTATATTCGGGAGTCACATCTCAACATTCAATCAAAAGAGCTAAGGCTTAGAGAGTCAAGCTTTGAATAACAACACATTACTGTCCTACATTATGTTTCTACATTAAAACCTTCATCATAAAGTCCTCAATCAGAACTTCATACTTTTTAAATTCTGTTACAGGAGTAATTCTCTACGTCTGCATATTGATTACGTCTCTATGTTGATATTTGATATAAGCCGATATTAGGCTAATTGGCGTTCCCAAATTGCCCATAGTGTGTGAATATGCATGTGAATGTTTACTGGAGGTCCCAACATGGTAATAAAATGGGAATAAATACAATGGTCACCATTGGTCTCCGAGGTCCCTAGTTGGACTACAGAGGTTTCTAGATGGATGGACAGATGTTCCACTAATTTGCTTGTGTTTGCATGTGTAATTATGGGACAGCATGTGCACTGCGCAAGACAATTGATGACTGTAAACCAAATTGGGGTTGTTTGAATATTATGAGATCTTGCCTGATGGCAAATTATCAGAATTAACCCAATTAAATTCAACACATTTCTACACACAAAGTTAAAGTATAAGTGCAGACACAAAAGTGCAGACGGCGTGTCTATGATGTCCAGAACCATTTTTTACTTTGAGATAAACTGCAAAGATTTGTGAAAGGGAATAGTGGAATTAGGAATTGAATAATGGCTGTTTATCACAAATGCATGCTCACCACAGAGTAAAAGTAGAGATGCCCTAGGTAAAATATTACTTAGTAAAAGTAGAAGTCCATTTACAATTCTCCTTGAGAGAAGTACAAAGGTGCTTTCTACTTTCAGCTTGTATTAGACCAAAGCAGTCTTTAAATCATACTCCCTTCTCTTTTTTCTCTTTTCAGATGGTGTACAGTATGTTGTTTTTCGTTGCTGTCTGCAACTGTCTCCATGCCTGATTTTAAACACCTGCTACATGATTAAATATTTCATGAAGAGAAGGTACAGTAAATCATGCATATACATAATAGTCAGGGAATCACCTCATCAAATACTACACATCACTATAGTTATGTAATGTAATGCCATGCACAAATGTAGTGAAGTAGAAAGTACAGATATTTGTCGTAGGATGTAGTGGAGTAAACATACAGTAAAACGTATCCAATAATAAATAATAAATGGTCTGTGAGCGATCAGCAAGACGAACAAAATTTTTAAAATAAATTTTAACTTAATAAACGAGCGAGGTATTGATATATGAGTAGTATGTATGCGTTTTGTCTGCGGAGTGTCACATGATCACAACTGAGCCAATGATTCTTCTCTCGCGCGTGCTATGGGAATCATGCTCGCAATCCAAGGTTCCACTGTACTCAGTTACCTTCCACCTCTACACCACAATAACCACAGTTATCTATGCAAAGACTAACAAAAAGAAGAAATACAGTAAGTCTTCCTAGGTTTAAGACATTGAAATGTACAGTACTGTAGTTGAGCTAGAATTTAGGCTAAAACCTGACAACCCTGGTTATTAGCAATGAAAACATCTTCTGTGTGAATCACTGTTGAATAAGAATATGTTTCAAACTATTCAGTTGAGCTACTACAGTGAATGCTCAATGACTTGTTATTGACTTTATAAACGGATAGTAGCCTACGGCATAAGTCAAGTCCATCCATCAGTCTAGGAACCTCTGTAGTCCAACTAGGGGCCGTAGAGGCCAATGGTGACCGTTGTATTTATTCACATTTTCAATTTCGGAGGAATCGAACCTGGACCCTGGGAGGTGCAAGACGACAGTGTTAACCACTACGCAACCGTGCCGCCAAATAAGTCAAGTGCAATGGCATTTTGACTTCATTTATACATTGTCCGAACATTATAGTCAAAAATCACTGCTCACATTGTGCAATTTGCGAGTGGATTATCCATCCAGTGTTTGTGCTGCATGAGTGTTTTTAGTCTGGCATTTACTGGAAAAATTTAAAACTGCTACGGAAGCCCAATCAAAAGAGAGGCATTCAAGAGAGAGGCCCAAACTATGAGAGGCATTCAAGTCAAACTCTGACTTGTGATGAAATTTCTCATGAATGAAGGCATAAAACCAATTGACATTTACAGAAGACTTCAAGCATATCACTGTGTTAAGACTGTTAGCTGCTGTAAAACACTGGAATGGTGCAAATGTTTTAAAAATGACTGTACGTCTGTGAGTGACGATCCCGACCGAGGTGGCACGGAGCCCACTGAAGTGAACAATCAGCGAGTGGAACCTTCTGATCCTGAGAAAATGATGGATAACAATCATTCATGAACACCACTTGCATATTACAGGAACATGGCTAGGAGTTATTGCCACATCCCACATAAGTCCTGCCCTCGCATCCAAGCCATTTTAAGCCATTAAAGAGTTCCTGGGAGGCCAGTGTATCAGACGTGAAACAGTGCTGGTGTACTGAGAAAACTTTCTACCTTGATGGTGTCCAAGCACTGTTGAGACACATAAGTGAAGCAGGGGATTATTTAAAGAACTAAAGGTAGTTTTTACTCTCATACCTGTGTTCTGTTATTATCAAAAGTTTCTCGTATATTTAAATTCAAGTGTTGTGTTTGCTTGTTAGTCCAGCTCATTAATTTAAAAATAGCATAACCTTCTTATGCTAATTCTTATTCGGAATGGAAGAATGAATTGATGCAACTAAAGGCAAGAGGGAAGTATTTCTTCTTTCCTAACTTTTCTGTTTTCTCAAAAGCGTCATTGCAGCACTCTAGTATTTCTCTCTAGTGCAAGGCTCATCATCTAGCTCCCTTTGCTCTTCATCTCGTTCGCTCCTTCTCTATTATTCGCTCTGTTCTT
>JAOVVB010000043.1:22162565-22177210 GCA_028570985.1 Heterobranchus longifilis
TGACTAAAACAACATGCATGAGGAATCACAAAGGAGTTTTCATTTTCAGCAATGGAAAAGTACTCGAACTAGTTACTTTTATCAGAAAGTAACGCTGTAATGTAACTGGTAACTTTTTAATGACAGTAATTTTGTAATGTAATTAGTTACTTTAAAAAAAGTTACTTTAAAAAAACATTCTATGACCATATTAGCAAAATCTAGACCTAGAATCTTTGCATAATCCTGAAAGAAGCAACATTCTCTATAGATGGGCACACTGGTACGCACAATTCCCCCTGTCGTTTCTTTTTTATTTATTTATTTATTATATATTTTTTAAATATGCATTTCCACTAATTTACTCATGGCCAATGTCAACCTGTCAGACAGTTCTCCCCTTTATTACATGACAGCTACCAAACATGAAGGACAAACGCTATAAACCTTATATCCTTCATACTGTATAAGTGCTGCAGTGTTTGGAAGTTTTGGAAGAAAGCATTATCTGTTCAATTTTTCCTGCATGAGCTCACAGACGCTCATGATCGCCTAGTGTCACTGTAATTAACAGGAGAGAGATAGTATTTCGGCGCTTTCTCCCTGAGATCGCGGCCAATTTTGCTACCTTGGACTCCTGGGCACGAATGGCTGTGGCATCAATAGGATTCAAGCTTGCACTTTCCAGATGATAGGGCAAACACTTTTCCTGCTGCACCACTTGGGAGCCCTCACTACCTGAAATATTACTTGTTTGTTTGTCTGTTTTATTAAGTGTTCCTCTGAGGCCTGACGTTCCAACCACCAGTGTATTAAAGCTTTTATTCAGGGGCTATCAGGGGCAATGGTATAGTGGTATATTCATATAATACCAAACTTTGACTTCACAATACCAGGTATAGTCTAATAATGAAAATTATTTATTTTACATAAATAAATAAACCAAGAGTTGACAATTTCCTGCATGATTATGAATATAAAGTTGTGAAGCCACATGGACAAAGAACAGTTAGGAATCAGGATGCAAATAACCATTGTTTGAGGTAAATGACATTACATCTCCCTAAAGGCATTTACAGAAATCTTATAGAATTTTTTTTAGCACATTGTTCCAAAATTGGACTATGAAAAATGACCATACTCATTTGTGATGACAATTCCAAAAAAAGTCAATACAGTACCAAAAGCTTCATGAGTCAGTACACAGGTAGTGCAATTAATCATATCCCCCTGACTGTCTCTCATTAAAATCTCATCAGAATGTCATCATAATTACAGTAGCTGCCCAGCCTATACCCTGTCAAATCTAAAAGTCTAGTTCATAATTCTTTTTAAACAGATTGCATATTGCATATTGATTATAATTTTTCTTCATAAGCGAGTTAGAAAAATCATCGCCTTCACCGTGTCCTGTATCTTTCCTACAAACTGAGGATGATAACCTTGTTTTCTTTATCTGTACTTTCGCCCTCTCATCCATCCAAGTTACATTAGCATGCGCAATCTGATTCGCCCTGTAGCCAAAACACAATGACAGATTAACGCTGACTTATTTCAATACAATATAAAAAAACATTAAACTTTATCAAGCTCTACTGACTTCTCTTATAGAAGAAGAGGCAGCGAGAACGAGAGAGAGAGAGAGAGAGAGAGAGAGGGAGAGAGAGAGAGAGAGCGGTACCAAAGATGAAGAGGGCAATAAAGACAGATAGTTGACATAGCTGTCAGAAGAGCTGAGGCAGAATAGAAATGTTATAAGGTGCCTTTACTTGGCAGGTGATCACTGTTTGCATGGGCTAAAAACGATCTTCTTGTTTTATACTTGATCTGGAGCTGACAGTGTTACAGCAGTCTATATCGTTTATAGCTGCTACTGAGGGAAGGTCTAATAAATGATAGCATTAGCATTCTGTACTGGATTTACTGTAACTCAGCAGCTGTTCATTATGCGGATTTCAATCCTCCACACGAGCTTGTAATAATGCTTTCATTCATGCAGTTATCTAATCTGCCAATCATGTGGCAGGAGTGCAATGCATACTAGTACAGTCATGCAGATGGAGGTCAGGAGGTTGAGGTATGTTTACATCGAACAGTAAAATGGATTAAAAAAATGACCAAATTTTGACCCATTGTACTGTATGTTGGTTGGCGCCAGATATGCTGATACTGTTGATCTTCTGAGAGTTTTTAACAAAACGGCATGAAGCAAGCAAACGAACTAATGGAAAGGAAACCAGTGAGCAGGAGTTCTGTAGACAGAAATGCCTTGTTGATGAGAGAGGTGTCAGTGACCAGGCTGGCTTGAGCTGACTGGAATGCTATGTTATCTTTCTGTAGTGAGACGAAAATCATCTCAGAACACAAGAGAGCCACCCTGCAGTGGAAGGCCACACTGGGTTTCATTAGGGTTAGCTCAGAACAGTGGGGGAAAAAAAACTACTTTACCTGGTCCTTTATATCTTCAATATATCACAGATGTACACTACAGAAAATGACATCTTAACAGATGAAAGTATCCAGAATCTACTCAAATTGTCTAACATTTCTTATTTAAAATTGTAAGATTTTTTTCTTTTTTTAAAAAAGAACAATTGAAATGTTCTATATTACACATTGCACTGATACGCATACAGTATTTATGCTTTGAAGGAGATTATTAGCAAATATAGATGACAGAACTAGAATATTTATTTGCTTTCTGGATGTTTCCAAAGCATTTGATTAAATTAATCATGATAAATTATTTGTTAAGTTACTAAAACAAGGAATTCCTTCATATCTGATAATGATCTTGCACTTTTGATATTCACATCCGGCCATGCAGGTGAGATGGAATAAGAGTATATCTGCACCTTTTTTGATGACTAATGTGGCAGGATATTGTTCCCTGTTCTCTTTAACCCATAAGAACCCACAGTGACACAGGAGTCACAAATGCTTTAAATGTTCTGGTAAGTTCCTTATTCGGCTTTATCCTTTACTTTAACTCATGACGTCCCTAAGTAACATACTGCTTGTGAATCTGTGTGCCCATGACATAATTGCCGGCAGCATGGTGGTTTAGTGGTTAGCACTGTCGCCTTGCACCACCAGGGTCTGTGTGCATGGAGGTTGCATGCTCCTCTGTGCTTGGTGGGTTGGTGCTTTGGACTGTCGGAGAGTATTTGAATTAAAAAGTCCAAAAACATGCAGGTTGGTGTTTCCAAATTGCCCCGTCAGTGTAAGTGTGTGTATGTGTGTGAGCCCCCACAACTCAGTACACAGGATAAAGACGATAAGATAATGATGACAACGTCATTGCCTGGGTAGTACATGTGACACTAGTTAAATTTAAAAAGCTTGTTTTTTTGTTACCGAAAGTAAATTTCTTTCTATTTAACAATTCTAATGCTTAAATATTATCTCATATTTTATATTTCACCTGTTCTGACAAACAAATTGATAAAACATCTCACTGTGACATATTTCACATAAAGCTTTTTCACCCCAAAATTGTTAGAGAAAATGGCATTTGATGTCTTTCAAAATGTGCTCCATGTGGTCTATTATGCCTGAAATATATTCCATCATAATGTCCCTTAAAGAAGAAGGCTCTCATTTCTGGGCTCTCATGGGTTAATTCGAATATGGATACTCTTTCTAGATTCCAACAAGAGTGTAAAACTTGATGCAGGGGGAGTAGCTTGTTAATCATTTAATGTATGCACATGACCTAGTTGTTTAGTCTTCTTTTAGTGCTGGACTACAGCAATTGCTCAAAGTTTTAGAGTGCGTAATTATTGCTAGATTTAAGGATGTTCAGAAGCCAACATTTCTTTTTTCTGATTTCTTTTGGCGGATCAGGTGCCTAAAGGGGTAAACAGTGTCAAATACTTGTGTCACATTATTAGGAGTGATCTAAATGATGATGATGATGATGATGATGTGCTGCATTACCGTTGTAAATTATATGCACTGGCTAATATCCTCATGCGTAAATTTCATATGTGTCCAGATGGTGTGAGAATAGCCCTCTTTAAAGGCTCCACTTTATTTATAGCCCATTTATGGTGTAACTATAGTAAAGATGAAAAAGCTTCCAGTGGCGTATAAGGATGCATTCGGAATATTATTAAAGCTCCCAAGATGGAGAAGTCTAAGTTGTATGTTTGCGATGGAAAATGTTCCTACTTTTTATGCAGTCCTGGGAAATGTTATGTATAAAATCACGTGTCGATGATTAAAACATTTTGTCAGATGTGATAAATGATAAAATGCATTTGGTACTGGAAACTTAGGAAGAAATGTGTGTGTGTGTGTGTGTGTGGGGGGGGGGGGACGGTTTGATGTTGTCTGTGTATCTTTGATGTCTGCAATAAAGTATCAATCTAGCTATAAGAAATAATAAACAAAAAATTAACCCCAATACTATACTAAGTATTAAATATAGATCCTAGAAATCACATTTCCCTTATTTTAGACATATTTAACTACATTTGTAACCAAAAATGTCTTGTTCTATTAGCAGATAATGACTAGAAATTATATGCTTATAAAGTAAATTTAGTTAAAGATGTCTAGCAATAGGCAAAGTAATATTTTATTTATTTTGCTATAATATTATATTATAAGAAAATTTGGATAACTTAGATGACCAACATGATAAATGTACATGATTAGATTTAAGGTGTTTACAACTGCTACGTTGTCATTTTTTCCAGTGTGGTAAATCTAGTAGTCTGTACTAAAAGGGTGTACAGTGCGGCATTGCTAGGTTTGAGTCAACCACCTGATATTTTTGTACGCTTCAATTGGCCATAAGATTATACAAGAGGCTCCCGGGTCTTCCGGGAGAGGTGGGTTTTAGAACAAGATATAGCCACTAGAGAAGAAAATTGAATTAGATTTCATCTTTAAAAGTTAGAGGGTTTTGACGATACAGTCAAGAGGTGAGCATTTGCAAGTTCAGACCAAATGTCTGGAAATTAGATAAATATGAGAAGTAGATGATTATTGATTATGGTTAATAACAAAGAGAACCCATCTCTTTACAAAGTGTGATTCTTAAGAACGGTACTAAGAAATTAGCTTCGTCCCTCTACTGTATATGACAATAACAACAACAACAACAACAACAACAACAACAGCCACAACCACTAAAAAACCCACACACAAACATACACACACAGACAGGTTCACTTACCGCCGGTTGCCACAGTGATCTCTCTGAGAAAATGCCCATAAAATGGAAAATCAAAAGACAGGTTGACCCGCTGTGTGAACAACAACAAACAATATTCATTAACACACACACTTTATCATCAATGTGAGAGCATTACTTTATGTCTGGTTGCACACTGAGCCATTGCTATTAGAGGGAAGGTGGCATGGAGATCAAAAGGGGCAATTAACTGTAAATCTACACCAGTGGACTTATAATCTGTGGTCAGCCTGTGCATATTAAACTCTCCTTGAAGTAAATGAGCAATTTATTCTTTAATGTTGCATCTAAGCTCGGTCACTGGGATTGCGGTTTCTTTTGTTAAGAGAGGATAATGTGAGCTAAAATCCCTTCCCATTAGGATAAAACAGAGCATGTTGACACAAGAGCTTGTTGTACTTTTCTACACACTCCATTTGTTCCCGCATTTACACAGTTGGAGAACAACAGAGCAAGCGAGTCATGCTAAAAGCGACAAAATGACGATATGCTTTACAAGCAAATGCACTTGTGTGTATGTGTGTATGTGTGTGTGGTCATTGTGATTGTGTAACCTCCAAATGACTGTGCTGTTTTGCTTGTGTATGAGTGTAAAGGCTTACCGCTGCTTGTCTGTGTGTATTAGAAAGGATCCCATGAATCTTCACTTTCTCCTTGTCCATCTGATCAATGTCCACCCATAATTCTTTGCTCATGGGATCGTTCAAGCCGTACATCTTGGATGTGTAGTAGTTGTGATCTGTGTCCTCCTGCAGAGAGAGGCAACATCAGAGCCAGTCTAATTTGCATCATGTACTGTATAAACATCATACTTGCATCTGTTCATGGATATCGGGACATCTAATATCTGCATTCTGTACGCATAAGCGGATATTGTCGTAACAATACTGATATACCGTAGATCCTATAACCTTTAGTGTAAGAGCCTTTAGAAACTCAACTTACATAAAATGCTTACCAGAATCAAGTATACATTTCATAAAAATAAGTCTTGACATATTCAAAAAATAATCAAGACTTTTCGTCCCTTATTTTAATGCCATTCAGTTCACTTTTTGATTCTTGATAAAGCAGAAACACCAGACCAGACACCATTGTACACCAGGCTGCACAGTAAAGCTTAGGGTTCAGTGTCTGTCCCCCATATTGGAGTTGCTCTCATAACTGAGACCATTTAACAACTTGATTCTAATCTGTCAGCATAACATGTTTCCAGTAGCGCTGATGAAAATCCAGCTGGTCTTTAACAAACTTGAACGGTACAAAAATATACTGTATATATTTTTGTGAGAACAGTTACTGTGAGAACTCTTGCTCAGTGTTTTTACAATCGTCTCATAAACACAGCTGCTAGTAAGTGCAAAAAAAGATACCAGCATGTCAGCTGTCATCACACACTTTACTGCTCAGCTTGTTTTGTTTTTGGAGATACTATGATGGGCAATTTCACTTTGCTTTGAAGGACTCCAGCTTCGTGGGAGAGTTTTATAAAGTATAAAGTACAGTAGTTATTGTAAACTTGGACTGGACTTTGTACGTTACAGACGTGATATGGGGCAGGGCGGTTGGACTGTTGACCAGGAGGTGCCCGGTTCGAGCCCTGACGTCACCAGGTTGCCGCTGTTGGACCCATGAGCAAGGTCCTTCATCCCCAACTGCTCAGGTACATAAGGTAAATAAGTGCCACAGAAATGACAAATACTGTATATATCTGGCACATAGACAGAACATACTGCACATACATCTACAGTACAGTAAAACCTTGAATTGTAAGTAACTTGGTCTGTAGGTGTTTTGCAATACGAGCAAAACATTTGAATACATTTTAACTTGACAAATGAGCGAGGTCTTGAAATAAGAGTGATACGTATCCACTTTGTCTGGCAAGCGCCACGCGATCACAACTGAGTGCGTGTGCGTCACTCATATGCTCAACATCCATGCAAGCGTATACTGTTTACTCTAACATTGTGACCACATGGTGGTACACGCGGGAGATCAAACTGTTTAATGACTAACTATTCTGGGAAATCTGCTTGTTTAATGCTGGCCTCCCAGGAACTCCTTTAATGGCTCAAACATGTGGAAATCTCCTGAAGTGAGGTCAGAACCGTATGGCGGATGAGCAAATTGTGTTTTGGGTAGTATGTCATGCATTGTCCTAAAAAAATGCCATTGATGATAAAACCAGGGTGCTTTTTTTTTTTTTTTTACAAAATGTAAGGGCTATTAAAGGAGTTCCTGGGAGGCCAGCATTTCACCCGTGAAGCAGGCATTCAGATTGTGGCTCCGGTGTGCTGAAAAACCTTTAATTGTATCCAAGCACTAGTGAAGAGCTGGTACATTACTCTCATAACTGTGTTCTGTGATTTTGAACAATCATGAGTCCCAGTTTGACCTGAACGACCCTTTAATATTACATGTTTATATTTCCATGTCCTGAAATGTCATACCATTTATGCTATCTATCTATAAATCTACACACCACCAGACATTCAAACCCTCTCCCTTGTTCCAACATAAACACAAACTCCTCTAGTTCATCTCTGTATTTCCATTAATCAGGAATTGTATGTGATGCTAAAAGACTCTGGCATTGATTAACAGCAGCTGGTTAGACTGAACACTGTTTTGTTGGTAATTTCAAGACCTCAGAGATGCCAGCTGGAGTGTGTTAGCCTTGTGTCTCCTCTGCAATATGCACAGAGACGGAGAGGCAGTCTGATAGGAAAATTGGAAAATAGAATGATGGAGCTGGGATGAAAAAAAAAGAAGAGAAAATGGAAATAGAAAACTGGAAGGCAAAGAGAGAGAGAGAGAGAGAGAGAGAGAGAAATGTGGCAGAAATGTGTATGTGTGATTCCAGGCTTAATAGTGGACTCTACATCACAAGGTAATATTGTCATTTAAAGTCAACTCAACAAAACTGGCGGCGAATAGAAAAACTGGAGAGATATTCGAGAGCCTGAGGAAATACTGTAGCACTCGGCCGAAAAGGAAGACGTATCTGCGGTGGAAACTACAGTCGAGATGCCTCAGGAGGAGAAACAAAAGAACGCTAATGAAAGTGCTGTCTGAAACTGCATTTGAGCTCTATATAGACACGGAAAACCTTAGATCCATTTGTATATGAAAGATTGGCTATGACATTGCTGTCAATATTACATTAGATGGTTTGCTGAATTTATTATTTTATATCTTGCTGCTGTACCTCTTGCTTTTCTACATTGGTTGTCTTTCCGAAACACATTGACAAGTACAAGTATTTTGAGTGAATGATAAAATCTCCAGCATCCCAGCGGTATAGTGGTTAGCACTGTCGAGTCACACCTCACACCTCCAGGGTCAAGCGTTCGAGTACCGCTTTTGAGTCTGTGTACATGGAGTTGGCGTGTTCTCACTGTGCTTGGTGGGTTTTCCTCGGGTACTCTGGTTTCCTCCTACAGTCCAAAGATATGCAGTCTACCTTGTGTTTCCAAATTGCCGGTAGTGTGTGAGTGTGTTTGACCCAGTACGGGATAAGTGGTATAGAAAATCTCCATATACATTAGTAAATACTTTCCGATACACAACAAATGTGTTCAAAATTATTCTCACATCAAACGTAATATGCTGCTTAATGAGCATCTGCAAGCTGACATACGTTAATTATGTGCTGGCTTTAAACACAGCTTATAAATGACAGAACGATGTCACGTGGACACAGACAGTGTGAGATCCTGCTGTGATGGATACATCCAGTGGTGACTTGAATACGGACCGCAGACACGGAAACTGAGATCACAAGCTGTGACTCACATGTTATTTAGAGGGGGCCGAAAGCAGCATTTCAGCTCACATGGAACTGGTTTCCTCCAAGGATTACTGGTGTTACAAAGAGGAATACGGTGTTATCCGAATGAGCGGATAGTTTTGACAGGTAAAACATATTAAACGTGTGTGGTAGTATGAAGCAGGTTTGTAGGCTCCGCAGCTGGCTGCTTTAAACATGTGGGATTAAACATCCTGTAGATGGGCTGTTAATCATGACGATGATGACACTATATGAAACGATATTTTTGTCCACTATTAGCTTTTGAGACAATGAAAAAAACCCCAAAACATTCATATTCATTTTAAAAATAAGGCAGAATAGAAGTGTGTGTGTGTGTGTGTGTGTGTGTGTGTAATGCGGCCTACAAACATGGCTGAAATCGACACCAACTCCATCGCCAAATCACCGCCTCAACTTCATCCTGGCTACTGATTCACACACCTGTGCCCTATCACACACACACACATACTCACAGCCACAGTATTTAGCACTCACTCACTGATTGTGAAGTATATGCTCTGTTGTTTGAAGCAGTTTACACCAAGCATTATTGTGAGTCTGATTGCCACCATGACTTTGACCCAGTTCCTTTCCTGTGCATACATTTCTGTCTCTGTCTTGCCTTTATTTTTTACATCTAATGCTAATGGCCTAACCACTGCTAGTTTCCAGTTGTCTTCTTGTCCTCGTCTCTATCATCGTGTGATCTGGAGTCCATGGAATATAGTTATGGATTTAGCTACATGCTTACATGCTCAGCCTAGAGTTGCATACTCGTCTGTTTTATTATCGTCTGTTGTTTTATCTGGATCTGTGGTTTAGATTTAGACCAAAAGTAATTTAGGACAATCTATAAAAGGAGCATTTTCTTCCACATTATGCACAATGCATATATTACAAACACAAATGAAGCTGCATTGTAATAAACTGTCCATATGACTGTCCATTTTGAGCGATAACAAACAGGCACAATTCAAACGAACCTCAGCAGAAATATGTTGCCCTGTGCACAGCACATGGAGTTGTGGCTCTAACTGAAAGAAATTTTTCTTTAAAAGAAAAATGTTAAACTGAAATTATATTTGCACAAGCAACAAACTGAAGGTTGATCAGTCATGAGACTACACAGACCAGAGATATTAGGTAGCAAAGCAAATTTGCTGCCGTTGCTGCATAGAACATGGAACTACAATGACAGTTTAATGTAGTTTTGTTTCACTGTGTACTGAACTGTACTGTATATGGCTGAAATGGCAATAAAAAGGGGTAGCTCAGTGGTTAAGGCCTTGGACTACCGATTGAATGGTCAAGTTCAAACCCCTCCACCATCCAGTTGCCAATGTACCGTCTGTGCCAAAGTCTTGAGTCAAGTCCCTTCCTCATTTCTTTATCATTTTCTAGGAAAATGAGACACAAGGTACAATTCTATAGAGCAAACATATAAGTTAATAAAGTATAACGCATAACACAAAGTATTATGTATTACTCTAGCGACCCATTATTCAGTATGACCACCAGAACTCTCTTAGGCAAACTTTTTTTCAGAGAATCATTTTCAGCTCTCCAGGCTTCTTGAAGGACATTCCAAAGCTCCTCTTTGGACGTTGACTGTCTTTTGTTCGGTGCTCTGTCAAGATGATCCCACACTGCATTGATAATGTTAACAGATATACAGAATATTGTGAGCGGGGTTTTAGGGAGGACAATCCATGTCTGATCCTGGGTTTTTTTTCTCCTATCAAGGTATGCTTTGCCTGCATTGGAAGACTACATCGAAAAATACAAGAAAGTCTTTTTTTTTTGGAAACTAAATATAAAAAAAATTAGGGGTATACAGTACTTCTTTATATTTTCTCATGGAATGATGCCAGCTTGGGGTTAAATCAAACAAGTAGTTTGATTTTAACAGATGCCATCACTCATGTACAGTAACCTTCATCTGAATCTCAAGCACAAAAAATCCAGTATTTAATGCACAACGCTTACTTATGTGCTATTTCATAAAACGCACTTGTAAAAAGATCAAATTACAGCAATCTACAGACAACCAGACTTTAGGTTTAAATATCATAATAGTTCATTAGATATTCTGGACAAGAGAGACAAAAAAACATCCTTGAAGCATTAACAATCAACCACGACTTTATGACAATCCCTTTGCTTAGGGTGAGAAATAACTATAAAGGCTGTTCTTATATGAATAAGATAACTCAATTGTTGCAGTTAGTTAATAAGTATTTTTTTAATAGAAAAATGTATTGCAAACTAATAGAGAATTTTCTTTTGCATATTTTCGTGTCAAAATTATTCTGGTGTGAATTTTCAGTTAGAGTTGTTTTTTTTCAAAATGCTATAACTCCATCTCCCTCAGTTTTGTGACGGTGGGTGAATCAGCCTGCAGTTATGTTTGTGGTTATTTAAGTAAGCAATTTAGTATGAATAATATTTTGGCTTTTAATAAAAGAAAAAGAATTCTCATGCTTTGACTGTGATTTTGTAGTGATACAGACAGCAAGTAGTGGCTGCAAATGTTGTCATGTTGTTACACAGAAAACCTTCTTAATTACACAGAATGTTAAAGTCTCATTTAACGACAGCACCTTATCATAGTATAGGTATGTCCCATTTCATGTCCTTTTGCATCCACCAACTTCACAGATGCCTGTGGTCCAATAAGGTCAGAACACAGGTCAGAAAACCTAAAGCAGACGCAACGAGCCGACAGAACATATACAGTATCTCATGTTTCTTGTATTCAGTTTGCTTGTCTTACAGAGCGCAGTAACATTATAAATCTGCTTAATTTAAACTGTGTATATTGCCATAAGTGCATCATGGCTCTCAAATGCCTCAAACCAGGGTTAGTGATAGGCGCAAGACGGGAAAAAAAGATAAGTACTCAGCTGGAAGTAAAATTGACGTCTGGACTACAAACTAACTTTGCCACAGTGATTATAGCTTTGTCAAGTATATACCAAGTATATAATAAAATCCAAATTCAAAATTCATAATTTCTTATTTAACAGAACGTATCACGGACATTAAGTGACACATACTTGCACTTCATTACTACAATGACAGTAACAGTGTAATGTCCTTTTTTTCCTTTCAACATTCTCCAAAAATCCATTTAGTTCAATTACCGTAGCCACTGTGTTGGGCAGCTCATAGTTCGGTTTTACTGATCCTGTGACAGAAGGAAGTGATGCGATTGGCTTGTTCAAATGTGTCGGTTTTTGATTCAAAAAACAGCCATGACGTGTTCTAAAAACTTCTAAAATTTTTCTAATTAAACATTGTTATAGACAACGTCGTGTGGATGAGAATAAGGAAAGTCCAAAAATCATGTTTTGCTGTCAAACTGTTCAGATATATTTTAGTTATACATGTTTTTTTTTTATTAATCAGAGTAACTTAACGGCATAATTCATCAGCACACACGCGTACACCTGCTAGCGAGCAAAATGATCCTGACTGTAACACCAGAAAAAATATCCTTTGCTTTGATAACCTACACTATAATATAACCCACATTTCATACACTTATGTAGAGTATTTGAATAGTTTTATCATTTCACTATTTGAATAACAGCAGAAGACTCAAATCTAAGTTCTCTACACTCACTCATATGATAACAATATTTGATACTATTATATTTTGAACAGTACTGTATAGGCTTGGAAATATTTGAGCGGTGATGACAGACCTGGTGGATTTAGCAGCCTGCCTGGTTCATGCTTGGAAAAACTTTCATTTTTAAAATGTACAAAATGTGTGTGTACTGAAGCACACGGTCCAAAGATACTCTAAGGTCCTTATTATAAGGAAGAATAAATCAGAAATACATGGATTCACCGGTGTGTGTGCACAAAACCCCCCCCCCCCCCCCCCCCCCACACACACACAGTTTCACGCAATCCTTTCACACCTTCACATTCCGTCTGTGATCCATGCACACAGCGAAGCCTGTCTGATTTATCCTCCGGTGAGCTAGAAAACTCTTTCTACCTAGGTAAACATTCAAACATTCACAAACACACCTCTGACCACACAAGGTTTAATAATAAGCATGGATGCATGGAAAGCAACAGCTTTTTCTCTACACCACCTGGCTCTTTTCAAAGTCAAAGTCATATTTATAATAACGTGAGATAATGAGCGCTTTCTGTGCTAAATCACACGCACACACATACAAATGAAACGGAAACATTAAAACAGAAGCATTAAAAAGGGCCATAATGCAGCAGTGCAAATTGCTTTAGGTGCGGAGGCTCTTTGCCATCTATCCTGATGAAACAGACTCATTAAATCAGATTAAACTGCTTTATAGCTCTTTTCTTATCAAGCTCCATTTTCCCTAATCTGTCCATAGCCGGTCTCTGTCAGTCTACTGTTCCATCTGGCTCTGCTGCTCCATTTGTCCATCAGTTCTAAAGCCCTACATCATCCTCAAATTGAAAATGTGCAGCCAGAGATGCCAGTTTTTGAGCATTTTGTTCACAGTGTGCCAGCTGTTTCATTAATTCTCTTAAAAATCCTGTATTTAGAGCAGTTTTTTCCATTCAGAGAATAAATCCTGGACAGTTGTGAAGGATCCCACAGGAAAAATCCTACATATCCGGATAAATTAGCTAATAAACTAAATCAACAAAGAACCAGTAAACTGATTTCTGTAGAATACACCTGCTTTATGAAATCATTTTATTAGTCAGGGCGTCTCCTTTGTATCATCACGGCTTAGGATATGGCAGAACTCTCTCTCTAACTTATTAATACAAAGAAATAAAATGTTCTAAGGTTGAATATCTCGCGCCTTGTTTACGACAAGTTGCACTTCTTTCATCATCAGCCAAATACACACCCTATTCAGTGATCAAAGAGTCAGTTTTATCTTAAAAACGACTCCAGTGTGATAAATTTCACTTACACCACTGCAGAGTGTGGTTGAAAATGTTAATTAATCCCAGTAAAAATGTTTATCTTTTATCTTTTTGGATTTTCCCCGATTCTCTTCCTAATTTAGTCGTGTCCAATTCCTCCCCGTCACTAGGGGGCCCCCACATTAAGCCTACTACTACCACTCAGTCGGGAGGGCCGAAGACTATCACATATTTCCTCCGAACCGCGTGACGTCAGCCAACCGCATCTTTTCGAACTGCTCGCTCACACACCATTAGGGGCGAAGTCACACACTCGGAGGACAGCGCTATCCGCTCCTTCCACTTGCGTGAGCTCACAGGTGCCCCTGATAGAGCCGTGATTAATATGGGAGCACTAAGTACCTCTCACCGCTCCCCTCTGAGAGAGCTCGGCCAATCAGCTTTCTCTAGACCTCCGGCTGCGAGAGGTTACAGCATCACCCGGAAATCAAACTCGCGATCTCCGGATGATAGGGCGACTGCGCCACTCGGAGGCTCCTATGCTAGGATATGTGAAGAAAGAATTTCACCGTGCAGTAATGTATATGGGTCATTCTAGAATTGCGGGTACATTTTGCGTCTCCGAGATAAACCTTTTATTCTTTTTCAAAAACAAAAAATTTATTGAAAGAGTTTTGAAAAATTACACAAATTATATCAAGCTATCACTAAAAATAATGTTTATATGTGTATTTAGGAACATTTTGTCATGAAAATATTAAATTAAAG
>JAOVVB010000043.1:22177310-22190962 GCA_028570985.1 Heterobranchus longifilis
AAATATGAAAATGCCCTGCCCCCTTTTGTAGATTTTAAAATTCTGGGAATTACCAGAAGTCCGGAGTTTTGTGATCTATACCATCAAAGCACATAAAGGCAAATTGTTCTGTACACGTTCGATCAAACCATCCCTGTGTATTGAAAGCACAGCACTCTTCAATCCCGTTTGCATTGTTCGGTTCTTGGTAGGGCACAACCGGATACCAGTATGCCATAGATCCGAGCGACTCGTTTCTGAGGGACCAGTGCCAGTCAGTAGTGTTGGTGTATACCCCGATCCAAGCACAAGGGCTAAACTGTTGTGTCTGGGCTTCAGTATTTAAATTAGCGAGGTCATCCCACCCTTCCATGGTAGCCAGGTCTTTGTAGTTGGCTCTGCAGTAAGCCTGAGCTTCAGGCCATGTTTTCCTCTCCAGAATCAGGTGATATTTACGGGTAAGGGACTGCATGCAGGGCACGACTTCTGTGGAGAAAATGACATTCCGCAGGATTTTTTGAATGTTTAGTATATTACAACATACAGCATTTCTTCCAAAGAGCCAATCTATCTACCAACAGCAATGCAATTCAGACCTACACTGGAGACAGGCTTTATGTTTAAACAAAAGTTATTTAATGTTTATTGTCAAACAGGTAAAATTAGGCATCACATCAGTATTTTAAACCAGCGCTCTTGCTGAGTCCACAAGCGTGTAAAGAACGTTCATCAAACTATCTTTCATTTTAATTCAATAGACAAGAAATCAGACATTTATTAGTACATTTCTCTCACCTGTGAGAAATAGGAGGATGAACAGATGCTGCTTCATTACTGTTGTTTTTGGAGCAAAAAAAGTGATAGGTGTGAAATCTCACCAGTCTAGAAAAACAAAATAGTGTCTCCGGTAAAACTTAATGTAATTACTGACAATTTAAACATTGACATTTAAAACTTTATGATTGTAAAATGTAGTGATGAATAGCTAAAAAGAGAACACACACACAAGTATACTTAAAACTAGTGGAAACTAGAGACTACCTGCAGCACGAGTCAAGCGAAGGCTTTACTGTCTCTCTGGTGTTACTGAGAATCTAGATGTCTATGATTACTTGCTGACTTTTTTAAACCATTTAAGCCATCCTAATTTCTATCCTTTTTTTCCATGAATGCTTAAAGCTAATCAGAGTAGATGGAAATAAAATGATCACATTTGAATGGAATGGAAATTAAAGAGGGTCATCAGCCCGAACAGTCACCATGGATACGGCTTCAAATGCTGTGTCAGGTCAGGTCTGGAATGCTGTTGAGTTTTATTTTCATTTTCAGCATCAAGACTTAAGCGACGTATGAGTGACGACACTCATTATAGCTCTCACTTTTCAGTATGTAAAATGCATACTGTATTTTACCTTGTTGTGTTCTAAGTGATTTCATTTTGTGAGATCAGAAGACCAGATCATTTTTATATGACTGAGTTGACCCCCTTCCCCGGGAGTTCAGGTATCTCTGGGGGTGACTTTAGAGAGAGAACTGCAAACTGTTCACACCTTAAACAAAAACCATCCCTTACACTATTGCTTTAGTATTCTTGTTAATTTTGTCAAAATAATGACAAAAAATATTTGTTGACAACCTTTTTTTTCTGCATGCAATATCTTTGACGGGAAAAGACGAGACTAAAATGTGGTTTAAAAATAAAGACTAAAAAAAAAAACTAATAAAACATCTGTCAACATATAATTTTCGTCACAATCCGCTGCGATACGATGTTCATACATTACGGCACAAGCTGTGTTTTTTCCCAGGTCATGGTGCGCGGCGTATCAGAAGTAGTTTGCACACACAGTGACGGGACGTTACGAGCTCAGTCATCTTTTTTTTTTTATTTTCCCCGCTTTTCTCCTCAATTTAGTCGTCCCCAAATTCTCCCCGTCACTAGGGGGCTCCACATTAAGGCTACGATTACCACTCAGTCGGGAGGGCCGAAGACTATCACGTGTTTCCTCCAAACCACGTAACGCCAGCCGACCGCATCTTTTCAAACTGCTTGAGGACAGACACGCACTGTTGGGGGTGGCGTAACACACTCGTAGGACAGCGCTATCTGCTCCTTCCGCTTGCGTGAGCTCACAAGACGCCCCTGATTGGCTGTAGAGCCGTGATTAATGTAGGAGCACGAAGTACCTCTCATCCCTCCCCCCCGAGAGAGCTCGGCCAATCAGCTCTCTGTAGACCTCCGGCTGCAAGAGGTTACAGCATCACCCGGGACCCAAACTCGCGATCTCCGGATGATAGGGCGAGCACTTTACCACTGCGTCAATCTATTTAATATCTATTAAAAAAGTAGCTTATTAGTATCTTATTAAGTAGATTATTATATCTGGCACATAACTGTTCATAACATTTTACTTTTACTCAACATTTTGATTTTACTTTTGGTGCAGATTAAACTTTAAGCAGATCTCTAAGTACTGCCAAATTTCAGCTAATTTTGTGTGATGTTGTGACATAATCTGACGCATAACTGCTCATAACTTCATCTCTATTTAACATTTTGATTTCATTTATGGTGCAGGTTTAACTTCAGCCAAATACCTAAGTACTGACAAAGTTTCATTAAATTCGGTCAAGCCAGTTTTGCGTAATGCTGTGACAAAATCTGGCTGGACAGACGTACAGACATACAGACAAAAATTTTACAGAGTCTGGTTTCGGGTCCTTCAATGTGTGGAACGTAAAGATATAATTGAAAGAGCGAGTTCTGACCAATGTTCAGACAAAACCTTTCTTTTATTTATATAAATTACCATGCACAAAATGTACTAAAAATCTGCAATAATTTGATCATTGACTTAATTGCTAAGTAGCTGGCTGACCTCAGGCCAAACAATCCATCATGTAGCTTTTTAGCAGGTTTTTTAGCAGATTCGTCTCCCGGCTAATAACAAACCATGTCATTATACTAATAATATAAAAAAAACATAAATAAATAAAAAGAACATTCAATGTGTTTGATGATTAATATAAGCAGTGTACTGTACATGAAATACTACGTAGATGTCTGTTGCTGTGTTCTCTTGAACAAAGACAACGATTCTCTGCTATAAGCGGCATCATATTACTATCTACCTGTTTTGTTTTGTTTTTACAATCTTTTATTGCACTGGTCCACTATGAGAACCAGTGCAATAAAGGATGGGTAATAAAGTATGGTATTATTAGGAGAGTACATGCTAATGTTGCAGGGACTCTTGAGATATATGAAGCATTTTGTTATATTTTGTTACACTGGTGGAAAGCACCATTCATCATTATGAAAAGTTATTACATTTATTATTAAGTTTGTATAGTTATTGGCCGGTTTGACTGGACCCTTGAATCAAATGGGTTTTAATCCAAACCCCAATAACTGAAATACGAGTAGTCTATAAACAATGGCAACACCTTGGACCGACCGTGTTCTGTTGGTGGAAGGTTCTACAGCTCAGTCTGCACTGAGATTATGAAATCTATTTAACAATTTAAAAGGGTCCCTCACCGCAAAAAGATATCGAGAAGCCCTGTTTTATTACAACTACTGTATGTTGTGCTAAGGTACTTTTTCAATTCCTCAACAAACCATAAAAAAAGCTTCTAAATAAATAACTAAAATAAAATCTTACTGCTATCTGGGAGCTGTTATCTGCTTCAGCATCTGTCAGCGGTCCAGGTAAATCCTGCGACTCCGCCTCCGAGGTATCCTGACTGGCTTTGTTGCTGGTCATTCTCGGCTCAGACAGCCACCGCCTCTTCCTGAGTACTTCCACTGCGATGTCGTCATCTTGCGCCGGGCTCTGAAGCATGGAATAGGAACCTCCTGAAAAGAGAAAAGAAAAAGAAACATCTTCATTTTCATCACGTCAAGGAGAATCGAAAACAAATCTAACATGCTTTTGAATGGATGAATACAAAATTCATGAATGTAAGCTATGGGAAATAAGTTAATACTTGAAACAATGGGACTCTTTAATCCCGATGAAGCATATTGTGGTTGTTCCCTTGACAAAAAGGCACAAAGTCTTGCCTGAGGTTTTCTCTTGCACATAAAGATGCTATCATGAAATCTTTAAATGTGAAGTTACTTAGTGTTATGCTAACCCTAGAGATATAAGTTTCATGCTTCAATGTACTGTCTACTGTATATACTGTATCAGTTCAGTCACTGTTCTAACACACTCTAACACACTTTGTAAACGTTGTCTAGTCTTTCGCTAGATGTTACACAGACTTAAGTAACATCCAGCCTCCAGTCTGACTCCTGTTTCCAGATTGCCTGTAGTGTATGCCTAAGTGTATGACTACAGTAAGTGTATCTGTGTGTGTGTGTGTGTGTGTGTGTGTGTGTGTGTGTGTGTGTGTTGGCATCCCATCCAGAGTGCCTTGAGCTACCTGGGGCAGGCTCCAGGTGCCCGTATACAGGATAAGCAATTAATTGATGCTCAATGAGTGAAATAATAATCATAAAATAATAATAAAAATAACTTGTTCGGTAATATCAACAGCCTACTGAACCATAGCAAAAAGAAAAATTTATATCCTGGGTAAGTATTCACTTTGTCCAGGAGTGCCTGTGTTAGCAGGTTGTTCACCACTAATGGAACAAAATTTGCATTAATGTGCATGCATTCATTATCTATATTGCTTATCCTGTACAAGGTCACAGGAAGACTAGAGCATATCAGAGAAGAGCACAAGGTAAACTCTAGACAGGGTGCCAATCCATCACAGGGCACACACGCACACATTTACACACAACTGGTACTCTGGAAAAGCCAATTAGCCTAAGCTGCATGTCTTTGGACTGAAGGAGGAAACTACAGTCACCAGAGGAAACCCACCAAGCACGAGGAGAACATGCAAACTCCATGCAAACTCGAGTGATCCGTAGGCATGACTCAACCCTCAAGGTACAAGGCCATAGTGATTCAGATAGTCAGTGGTTTGATTAACTTAATAGAATAATAAGGGGGCAAAAATGAATTGATAGCAAAACACACAGACTCACACATATTGTACACACACACTTGATCTTTAGCTGTCCATTTGTATTTGTCTTCATTAATGTTCTCATTATGGTAATCAGAAGTGCCTCTGAGGCTCATTATTTTAAATATGAGTCAGCAAACCACCGATTTACCCAAGTACGTCTTACGCCTCACAGTATCCGGATCCTCGTTCGTTGCACACCAGCAAATCGTAATGAACCACTGCCGATTGATTTTTCTGGTCCAATTTAAATTACACTCAAATTAAACAGGAAGGTAAATGACCTATTTGGGAGAAGACTAGTCAAGGATGTAAAAAAATTACAAAACCGCAATATGTAATCAATTTAATTGGATTGTTAATTAGCTGACTTTAGGCCAGTTCTAACCATTTTTTTAACAACTGAGCAACTGAGAAACCATAAGAGCCACAGGAATCTCACACTGAAATTTGTTTGTCTTGCTTTAGGACTGACTGAGTCATTAGAATAATGAAAATAATTAAAACATATGTACCAATAATTTTATCTTAAAAAAAAAAGACCATATACGCGTGAAACATATTCAGACACAAAGGCCTCACAGGATTCTCACAGTATGGACAAATGCCGTTATTCAGGGGCTAATTGTTGTGTTTAATGAATTACATTAAAGACATAATAATTATGTGTGGTAGGAAACATTCTGTTTTGTTTTGAGGTAAAATGAAGTCAACATGTTGACCCTTTACTAGGGTTGCAGTGGTATACTGGTTTCAGGGTATACCGTGGTATGAAAATTGATTTTTATAATACTGTGTAACCCCCCCCCCCCCCTCCCCACACCCTCTGGTAACTTTAATACATAATGAAGAAAATGGGAATGATTATAATGTGCTTTTGAGATAATTTTCCACATCCCTTGTCTATCTGTTCAGGCAGATCTGCTCTGTAGGGCTGAAAATTTCACACTGTTTTCTTAACTGATAGTCAAGCACAATCAGTAGTCGATTAAACATTAATATTTAATGAGAACCAGACACATGTTTTGTCCTCAGTCTAAGTTCTATTTAAACAGTTCCAGTGACAGTGTCCAGTACTTCCAATACACTGATTTGTTTGTGGCAGCCCACCACAAAATCATTATAGGGTCTTTTTCGTGAAATCTGGACCGTGTTGGCTTGCTTTCACTCCACTTCTCCTTCGGCCATCTTTATCTTAACGAGACCGCTGTCATAAAACTAATCGCTGCTCTAAAATGCTTTCGGCAAACCGACTTTTCAACAACTGTTGTACGTTTGTAAGAGTTTCATAAGCACAGATTTGTGTGTTTATATGAGAAAGCAAGGCTTAGTTTTATGACGGAGCTCTCGTTAAGATAAAGATGGCCGAAGGAGAAGTGGAGTAAAAGCAGGCCAACACGGCCCAGATTCCACGAAAAGACCCTACAGTTGAAATACGTTTGAAGCAAGCATTAGCAAGCATGTATGGAGCGTGGCTAGTTTAGGAAAGCTAAGCTAGCATAAAGCTGGGCTGTTGAGGTGAAAAAAGTATCCTTTCACATAACCTGAACTGAAAAGAAATCAAGAAAGACATGCTGCTATAACAGTCTGATCTCAGGAAAACATTAACGAAAAGGTCCTCTCTTTGAATTATGTTGTTTATGTAGTATTTTTTCTGAAATATGAGATGTACAGCTTTTTGTCTATTTTATTTATCGCCCTGAAGGCGTGAGGATACAGTGCTAACCACTACGCAACCGTGCCCGCACTGTAAAAAGTGCTTGTTAAACCTCTGTTTTTATTGCTTTAAGGGTCATTGTATTATTATTATTATTATTATTAATGTGTAATATATTTTACGGTGATATTGTGAATGTGTTATATTTTGTAAGACGGTTATCATACCATGAAAATCTCATACTGTTGTACAGTGTATCCCTTTACATTGGCCAAATCACAGGAGGAAGTATGTATTATTTGGTTTAGCTTCACTTTAAAGGAGTCCATGAACAAAACATAGGTGCTTGAACAGACATGTTGCCCTGAATAAAAACTCTGACTCATGTTTGCAAGAGTAAATCTCTCTAAAACGATCCTTTCTCCCTTTTCCCCTGTGGCTGTTTTTGACTAACTGCTTTTTCTCCTTCGCTTGCTCCCTGTTGTCCATCTTGTTCTTCACAGTTTCCCGTCTTTCCCTCTCCAGGCCAGATGGGTATGCTAATAAAGTCACCACGTGAACAAAAAAACTGCCCTTTTCTCACAAGTCACTATACACACAAGGCCTAGGTTTAGTTAATAAGTGAATGCTCAGACTTTGCTCACTCTCTCTTTTTCTCAGATCATCATAACTTGGTTGTTCAACTACTTTATAGAGATCAGAAATGAAATATGTGTGTAGGAAAAATTTAAGATGGAAATATACACACACACACACACACACACACACCTCTTTAAACACTTATCACACGCATTGAGTATCTTCTTCGGTTCCATTTAGTTGTCATTACTACACTCGTATTTTTGCGCGATAACCCCATAAAGGTCAAGCTTTCATTGTAAAAACATTCACGGATATCACCACTTCTTCTTCTTCTTTTTTTTCTTTTACAGTTCATAGCTGTAGTTCAATAGCTGTCTAGAATTTTTTGGGCACAGGAAATATTCAGTTCCACTACGCACATCATAAACCGTTTCTCACCCTATAAACGCACTTAGGTGTATTTAACTGTCCACAAAAAAAGGAAAAAAAAGTTCTTTCTTTAGCAAGTAGCACGACACTTCTTTTGCTTGTAATTAACTTGTCAGCGTGCAGAACACGTACTAGATTTGCATGTTGCCAATTACCGTGCAGGGGCCTTCGTTGTTTATAGGTGTCTGAAGCCGTGCCTGACGCCAAGCGTTCACTCTAAGTCATTCAGTTGATTTCTATACCTAAATGGAACTGAATTTGTTCTGGTTCTCTGTGCAAAACATTGTTCAAGCTCATAGATCTGTCTATCCACTGCAATATACTTTTTTTTTAATGTACTCCATTTTACAACACACTAAGATAAACTGGCTCCACTCATCCGTTCATGCCTTTTCTAGCTTCTTTGCAGAGTAATGAGAAAGTGTGGGAATCGAGCACTTGACTGGGCCTCATTTATGCCCGTGACATTAAAGGTCCACTCCATCATTTCACACCCAACACTTCATTTTGCCTTTAGTCTTCGGCTAAGCTCACATTAGCAAGAGATAAATTGGTAAGCGACCAGAACGAAAAGCTGTGATTTGCTGTTGTAGCGTTGTTTTTCAGTGTCACTGGTTTCTAACAGATTTAGACTTTCAGCAGATTTAACAAACTAATGCTTTTAGGGTTTCTGTTTTTACCTTATAGGGTAATTATATAGATCTTTTGCACCTGGCGTCAAAACATGTGTCAACGATCTTCCAACCCACTTCTGGATAGCAAAAGGGATGTTATAATTGGATGCCAGTGCCAAACCCACATTAAAAAAAAAACAGTCACATAAGCACTTTCAGCAATGAAACAGATCCGATAACACTGTCATTTTAAACAACACTTTTTATGGTAATTGCTTCTAAATCGTTCCAAATTGCGTTGTTTTTCACGGCTAACATCAGCTACAAAGCTAATTAACGTCTATAATGTGTAAAACAAGAGCCTGTACACTCTGCATAGCGCACTAGCTTTCCATTTGACACTTTTTGAGATTCAACCCTAGAACAGTTAGTTAGCTATTAATTAGAAAGCTTAAAATGTCAGTATTAGTTCATGTAAACTGCACATCATTTTATGAAGTGTAACGCACAGCATATTTCACAGCATCGTCTCATTTGGAAAAGAAGCACTGAATGAGATAACATTAACGCTAGCAAATGCCACCAAGTCCAGGAGGAATCATATATTTGTATACCATCTGAGGAAATAACGTTAGACAACAAATCAAACGTCTGAAAAATAATATCCTTATTACCTTCTTCACCCATTTTCACACACTTGGTTCTCTTTTAAATAAGTTATTTCCACCACAACAAACTGCGTATGAAAATAATCAGCGGAACTGATGGTATCAATTGCTTCATTACTCTTGTATCTGTTTGTCAAAGCAGGTAATATTTCTCTGAAATACTTTTCAACGAAAATACATAGTAGCCTAATGTCGGTTAACGGTACTTCTGCCATAGCGTGATTGACATCATGCTAGTCATGTGACTGCAAAAGGTCTATATTTTAGGTAATACTACCAGTTTTTAGTACCAGTTTTAAGCATCATTAGCTATGACCAGTGATCAGCCTCAGATATAACGATTCCCTGTCAATCATGCACAAATTCAGAGATTGCAGGTTTGAATCCCACTATAACCATCTGTCATGGGGAGTCTAGTGAGCAGATTGGCCGTGGGTGCTCTCTCACATCAATCATGTGTGTCTACACTTTATTTCTGTGCCCTAATGGTGAATGAGAAGAAGTTCAAAGAGCCTTTATTTGTACAAAAAAAGCTCTGATTAGGCTTAGTGGTTAGCACTGTTGCCCTGCATCTTCAGGATCCGTGTTCGATTCCCCATTTGGGTCTGTCTGCATGAAGTTTGCATGTTCCCCGCATGTTCCCCACATGCTTGGTGGGTTTCCCCCAGGTACTCCAGTTTGCTCCCATAATCCAAAGACATGCAGATTAGGCTAATTGGCATTCCCAAATTGCCCATAGTGTGTGCATTGCCCCCCTTAAAAATTCATTAATGGGCAAAATGGTCAGACTTCAAAAATCTGAAATCGGTATCAGCGGGACAATTGCACTGCCATTATTAACTGTTAGTTACTGTTATTTCTAACAATGTAAATGAGGTGCTATGGTCTAATTGAACAGGAGAACAGTTCTACATCTGCTTCTAGTCATGTTGCTTTTCAGGAAACAAAGATTAAGTACAAGACAAACCTTTTCCTTCCTAAATAAAATAATGTACCACATATGTACCACATATTAAAAAAAGTAGTACAGGATACAATAAATGAGACCGAAATAATGGTGAGATGTTCTTGGAAAAGGTCAGTCTACCGCTTTACATTTTTTTGCTCATCAAAACTAGCTATTTACAAAAGGTTATCTAGTGTAGCTCTCTAAAATGTGTGAGATCCTGGAATACATTCAATTCACAAAAGTTCATAATGACCAGTCATACTTTCCCTAAAAGCGATATCTAATTATATTTGGTTCACTTGTTCCTTTATTCATTCGTACATTCATTCATTCATTTATTCAAAGCCCCAAAAAGACTCCTGCTACTCATTTCCAGAGGTTTTTTTTCTTTCTTTCTCGGTTACTCTTTTAAAGTCTAGGATGACTAAGAATGTGAGCAAATGGCCCCGGTGCCAAAGGCTTCTTCCAAAGCCTATTACTTTAAAAGCGAAGCTGAAGGTGAAATAGGACTTGCAGAGGTGACTTGTCACTGACTCCAATTGAAGTGCAACAACAATCGCAGTTTTCAGATGCCATGCTGTGAAAGGCCCCACAGCGGGAAAGGATTTATTGCTTCCCTCTCATTTCCTTCCACACAGTGTCTCACTCTTTTCTCCTTTCATATGAAAGTAAGCCTCTTTCTCTCTTCTTTTGATTTGGTAATTCTCTTGTTCTATGCCGCCTTTTTGTCTTCTTTGGCTTTGTGGTTTTATTAACTAATTCCGCCGCTAAACACAATGAGTCATGCTGGGAAACCCCTTACTCAGCTAATAAGGCTAATAATGTAAGCACAACATAGAAACAACTGTGATGCTGTTGACATTGACAACACATTTCCATAATAACCAAAGCTAAATTGAAAGAGTGTGTGCACATTAGGAGTGTAACGCAATGAAACGGTCTTTATCTAAATCTGTTTACTTCTCCAAATATCCGTATCGGTCTTTCTATTCAGATTGAATTTGAAGTGGCCATGGCCTAAATCAGCAGGGCGACCCGGGCCCCTTGTTCTAACACTTAAAACAAAAAGTAGAAGTCCCAGCATACAGTAGTGTATAACTCGACACGTCCTCAACCTTAGCTACATCACTCGAGTTCAAAATAGGTCTTTTTGTCAATCCTCAGAGAGGTACTGCTTTAGATTTGTACTTGCCTGCAATATTTTCTAACAAATTTTGTTATTTCAATTTCCCCCAAATTTAAACAAACTGCGACCGTAATTCAAATCCAGTGACCGTGGATGCTATATTTGCATTGCTCAGGTTCGTCATTATCCAGCAAGCTTCATATCTGCCTGCTCACTCATGCATGCATGAAAGTGAAATCAAGCAAATGTCATTCTGGCGAGCTTTCTTTCGGAAAAAAAACCCACCCACTATAAAGTAGAATGTTGGCTATATTTATCTGTATTTGGAGCTGCTCTTCCTGAATAATGCATTAGCATTTAGACACATTCCTAGCACATATGCATGTGTGTGTGTGTGTGGCAGTGAAATAAATAGACAAATGTGTCAGGCTGCAATGTGTCAAGCTGTCAGACCTGAACACTTGCTTGTCCTTCTCTCTTCTCTCCTCATCTTCTCTCCTTCTCCATTTCTCATGAACTAAAGTGCGATAGATTTTTAAATTCCTTACTTCACAAACCCAATAACTATCATATGTAAAAACATGTCATATTCCTGAAGACAATGCGTCTACAGTAGTACTTTTCATAACAGTGTAGAGAAATCAATGTAATTTCAGTTACAATAATTTTGAATACTTAACAACATCAAGGACTGTACTGCACTTTCCTTTTCTAAATAAAGTATTTTAGGTCTATATCGGGTGGTCCAAAGGTCTGGATACATAGAAGTGTTTCCTTAAATAATATTTGATGTTTTTCTTTTTGTTCCAGAGCCAAGATGGTTTTGGAATAAACAATAGAAAATCGATTAGAATCAGACCTAACAAACACCACATGACATTTTTACTTTGTGGGCCATCTGTAGTCAGTCAGTAAGCTATCAGAATCAGCCCAGAACAATCCGTGCACTAAAGAAGGAAATCATCTTTGCATGTAACAATGTCAGTTCTAATTAAGTAATGTTCAATGTCCTTGTATTCAGTTTATACCCAACAGGAATTTCTTGTTGTGGAAACATCACAGAGACATGGATATTGGGAAATTCTTAGTATTTGGTTGCTTTTGAAAGTTAGATGTTGGAATACAGTTGGAATAACATTGAACGAATGCCCTTAAGACACTCTCACTCATCTTCTATACCGCTTTATCCTGTATTCCTGGTCGCAGGGAATTTGGGAACGCCAATTAGTCTAACCTGCATATCTTTGGGAGGAAACCAGAGTAAACCCCCCAAGCACGGGGAGAACATGCAAACTCCATGCATACAGAGACGGGAATCGAACCCGGACCCTGGAGGTGCAAGGCGACAGTGCTAACCACTACACCACCGTGCCGCTCTGCCCTTAAGACAACATTGCAAAAATAACCTCAAAACAATATTAATATCAAATCAATAGTCTGAGCAGGACTCAAACCCCTGTCTGGAAAACTCTCTTGGCGTCTGACATCTGTTCTGTGAAACCAGACATGATGTAGTTGGGATGCTGTGCAAACACCATATTACAGTACAGTCATTTAGGATCCAGGAGGCATCTCGCAGTAATATTTCTAACTTCTAAGCAAACAATTTGATCAAATATGTCAAAATTCCTCATGGCACTGTGTACACACTGCCATAACCGACATGTAGGCAAGTTTTAATATCTTTAATATAGTCAAAAGTATCTAGTATTTCCTTTTCTATAATTATAATAGACAGACCTAAAGAGCATTCAACAAATTTTGAGGCATTTGAACTAATTTAAGCTGTCCATATTTCTATTTGATTAAGATATAATTTTGCTTCTTTCTTAGAATTAATATTTACCATTTAAATAAAAAATGATCGGCCAATAGAGAAATACTATTTCTAGTTTGAAATTAATTAAAAAATATATAGAAATAACGGAAATATTTGTGCTTATGGTCATCTTGCAACAGAAGATACTACTGTAGATCAGTTTTACTATATTGAACATATTTGTACTTGCTAACCTGTATTTTTTTAGTTCATCTACTGCAACAAACAACATATTAGTAAGTAAAAATAAGTTGAATCTAATTGAATGTGGCGGCATGGTGGCTTAGTGTTTAGCACTGTCACCTTGCACCTCAAGGGCCTGGGTTCGATTTCCAGCCTGGTTCAATTCTTGCCTCTCTGTGTGAGTGGAGTTTTTCCGGTTTCCTCCTACAGTCCAGAAACATGCCAATTAGGTTAACTGGTGTTTCTAAATTATGTGTGAGTGTGTATGTGTGCGCCCGATGGATCAGCACCATGTCCAGGGTGAACCCCACCATGTGCCTCATGTCTCCTTGTGACCCTATTTCCAGACATATTTTCCAAATTTTTTAAAAAACACTTTCTTGTTCCGTTGGCAGATAATTTTGCTAATTTTAATCAAATCATTTAAAAAAATAAGATAAATTAGCTGCCTCCGAGTGGCGCAGTGGTAAAGCGCTCGCCCTATCATCCGGGAATCGCAGGTTCGAACTCCGGGTGATGCTGTTTTACGTCTCACAGCCGGAGAGACACAGAGAGAGCTGATTGGCCGAGCTCTCTCAGGGGGGAGGGATGAGAGGTATTAGTGCTCCCACATTAATT
>JAOVVB010000043.1:22196892-22214012 GCA_028570985.1 Heterobranchus longifilis
ATAGTCACAATTCATGTATGTAGACGTGTTGGGGGTTTGTTTATTGAAAATGTAACATTTTATTTTATTTCTGATCATAAAAACAAAATGAACTAAATGACTCGTTCCAAACTTCCCATCACTAGACTATAACTGATAATTAGTGTAAATGAGTTAATGTTTTGTGGTGTTAATGTACTGGCTAATCAGTGTATTTTGCACTTGTCTCACATGCATTGTTGTATAAAGTGATGTTGCATCATTAGGTGCTGTGCTGCAGTCCTCAAGAAACAAAATGTAATTGTTATGTTTACAGAAGGTATATAGAAGAAATAGGAATAAAATCCCACTTGACTTTGGTCTTGCAGGAGATTGGTTGTGTTTCACCTGGTAGAGATGAATGTGTTAGGATAACATATTAATAAAGTGTAATATTTGTTTACTCACCAGCAAATCACCATTGTGCTTAGATGAAAACAAATCCTTGGGTACACTACATGTTTCGCCAAGCAGGTGTGGACCTTAAAGCATCCCTTATATGTCTACGGCAAATGGTTCTTTTATATTCCTTGTGCTAATAGAGACTACACATAAAAACAAATGCTGAATTTCTTAACGAGAGTAATAAGCACTTTAAACTTCTAAATACAGAGTAATTAACAGCTGTGAAAACATAATGAACTCAAGTATTAGGTCAAAGACCTCATACCGGGCTGCATTATTCCAACCTGCACTGTGAAGGAGAGATAAAGACAATGAGAGAAAGGGCGAAAGCGAACAAAAGCACTGCCAGAGACGGAAAGAGGATTTGAAGCACATGAATCACAATGGAGCTCCGAGACAGCATCTGCGACGACTTTCATGAAGTAACTCTCTCTTACTCCTCCTTCCTCCTTTCACTGCGTCATGCATTGTTCCGGTCGTCATGGAAACCCTACTTTGAGCTTTGACCCCATGGGTGGTCAGCGAAGGTCCCAGTCTTGTGGAATAACCCACTTTTTCTGTAAGCTACAGATGTGTTACAATTATAGCATTTAAAGTGTGGTTGATCAGTCTGAAGGACTGATCAAAGGTCTGAAGGACTGATCAACCACACTTTAAATGGGCTATAACTGTGGTGTGATGATGTACCTGCCATGACACACACATACGCAGAGGTACAGAAATAGACCCATTATTTTCTTCATTGCTTTATTCATAACGCTTCCAGGAAGTCATTTAAGAGCAGATAAACCCCTGACGCATTCTCTTCCTACACCCACGGGAGAACAAGGAGAAAAGAATCATAAATTCAGCATTCCATAAAAAACGGCCAAAACACTCTTGTGCTCCTTCTTCTCTATACCTTCCGTAATACCATATATCGTTTTTTTCCCTTTTCTTTTCCAATACTCATTCTATCTAACGCTCTCTCTCTCTCTGTTAGTTTGGAGTGACGCTCCAGGTCAGCTTTCAGAGACGTGAAGGTCAATGGAAGTTCCAGTGGTTGCCTCTGCTGCTTTAAGTGTGTGTGCGCGTGGGTGTGTGTGTTGTGTGAGAGAGACCGGTGGCATTATGATGAATGGGAAACTCTCCTCTAGAACCAGGCTGTGTATCACAGCCATTGCTGTCAACCCAATGACCCACTCAGTGTGCGTGCATGCCATACCAAAGCACCATGTCTCGCAGTTTAAGATGACTCATATCTAAGTCATGCTTTTGCTTTATAACACACACACACACAGACACACAAACACAAAAACACAGCTAGTATGGCTGATAACCTTTGTCTTACATAACAGAGGAGGGAAAAGCCAGGATATTTGCGCAGGGATAGTCCTTTGCTTTATCTTCTTACAAAAGGTATGAGAGATATCATATATCTCTCTAGAAGTGTGCGTGTGCAAGAGTCTACATCTGTACATGGTGTGTGCCCAGGGAAGATCCTTGACCAAGTCCTGGCTCTGCAAACTTTATCATGACCCTATTAAAACTCCTCAGTGGATATGGCAACACAGCAGGAAGAGCAAGCTGCTGTAGCTCTATAAATACTGCTCTATCTGGGCCATGCACACCGATACAGAAACCCTGACGGACAAGAGAAGCACAACGTCAGAACTCATACCGAGTGTGGTTAAGGAGGAAAATGTCTGACTCATGGGCTGTTAATATGATGATATGATGGTCAAGGCCAGAGAAGAGGTACAAATGAAAATGCTATAAATGAGAGGGTAAGTATTGACAGCTCCGATCAAGCGGAGTACCATAAATCCATATACTGTGGGTGTGCAGCCCTTAGTGAAATGTCTAAAGCAATGCGATAATGGACGAGGCAGGGTAATTTAGAATGTTCTTCATCTATACTACAGAGAGATACACTGCTTAGCCAAAAAAAAGGGGTTTGTGCACGCTTACATTTCATTTAATCACCTTTAGCTTTAATTATAGCACACAGTGTGGCGTCCAGCTCATGTGTGAAAATAATTCCTCATGCTCCCAGGACCAGGATTTCACACTCTGAGTCATGGAATATGCCTGTGCCATCACTGAAGAGAAACTCCACTCATGTGATACGCTGATCATTCAGTACATTCAGGTCATCAACTGACTTCATTTTATTGCCATATAACACTGCTAAGTCTAGACCTGCAGCTCTAACTGAAGCAACCCCAGATCATGACACTGCCTCCAGAGGATTGTACAGTGGACACTCTGAACTGAACTCATCAAACCACATGACCTTTCTCCATTGCCCCACAGTCCAATCTTCATGCTCCCTATCTACTTCAAGCCCTTTTTTCTGATTAGTCTCACTAACAAGCCGACCACACGGCTTGTTCTCATCACACTGTGTGTGTATGGACATGCGCTTACTTTTACTATTAATCATAGCTATGGGTTTTAATGTTGATTCATGCAACTTCATCAAGAGTTTAAGTGATCTCCATTCATGATTTCATTCCGACCACATTACTTCCACAAAGTTGACGGTTCAGTACTATTCTTTCTGGGTTTAATAACGTGTTGAAGGGTTCATAACCTACTGTACTGTAGTTCCAGTAATTTAAAAGTTTTTTACTTTGCATGATGCAGCTCAATAATTTTACCGTTTTGAAATGTTTTTGGCTAGGCGTCTTCCATCTTCATATTGCTCCACAGCCATACGCACAGTTGACATGTAATGTCTTAAATTCCCATTAATGCACCAACAGGATTTACAACATGACAGGATTAGTTTAGTTTATGCATGATATAATGTCATCAGGACTGAACGACAGTTGTTTGTAAAGATTCACACACATCACCAGAGTAAAGAATATCTAAGAACATATACTACTGTATATGCACACTATCAAGTATGGTCAGTTACTGTACTTATTATTAGCACAAGAGGAAATGGAAGTAATGGAAACCTACTCCACCCATCACTTGTCCTTTAGCCAAAAGTATTCATACACAGGCTTATTTATAGCAAAATACTGTTATGGATTGTAATGTGGTGGGGACTGCATTGAATGCCAGGAAATCATGCTTTGTAAAGTGAACATGGAGAAAGTGTATCTGTGTCAACAATTCAGTGGTGTGTGATTAAATTGATTATGCAATTCAACTGATCATTTGTTGGTCGATTTCATCTACTGAGGAATTTTTCAAATCAAAATCAATTCACACTTATTTACTGTAGGTAAACTTGCAAAAGTGAAATAATCCGTGTATCATTTGTTCATTCGCTTTTTTACACACAAAAAAAAACAAAAATAAAAAAAACATGCAAACCACTTGGTCCATGTACCTTCAGTTCATTTGTTTTTCATTAGAAAAACAACAATAATATTGATATTGATAAATTGATAAATATTGATAAAGTCAAAACCACATTTTCTTAGTGTTCTTTACCAAAACCAAGTGAAAAAAAAAGGATAACAAGTGTTTACTTTCCATCTTTCTTTATCTTTAGCAACCCGGATATAAAAAAAGTACAGGAAACAGTTTAACGCACATTAACTTTTTGTTAATTAACATTAACTATTTGTAAGCCCTTGAGTAGGGATTCCTATATTTTTTATTTATGGGAAACAAGTTAATGATCCTCAGAGAGGAAGACATGACTGCTGATATCATTTCATGTATAAAACCTGCGTAGCCTTTGAGAGAGCATTTTTTGCCCCCACACAGTTGTCTTTTACGTCACTTTGTGCTTGTGTACAATATCAACAAGGTTCACATTTTTTTAAAAGACAGGATTTTGAAATGTATAAAAGCCTAATTATTCATTGCAGCTGGGTTTTATGGTTACTGTACATGTTTTTGCTTTCTTAGGGTAAATGTCATGAGAATTGCAATTCACCTCAGATAAAAATTCATTAATCAATTAAAAAAGTTATCTAACACAACATGTGAGGAAACAAGTACAAACCTCTGGGTCATGCCACTTTTGAAAAAGCATTTTTCAGAATGCGTTGTTATCCATTCGTACTGTACATTTTGGTCCTTTTAATATTGAAAAACGAATAAATAAAAGGTACACGGACCCCACTTACTGTACATTGCATTAATGCTCTTCAGGGAATACAAAATGAAATAAAATGTCAGTTATTCAGCAAAAGTAAAGTAATCGATAAAATAAGGGATGTGGAATGTTGCTCATCACTTTTTTTTTAGCACAAAATCGGAGATTGGAAAACAGAGCAGGTACATATTTGTTTATTTTGGTTTTGAAAAAAAAAAGAGTGTTTGTCTTGTTTTTTGATGTTTGGTTTGATGGTGGGTGAAATGATCTAAAATTTACAAATTCCTAAAAAAATATGTATTGAATGAATTATTTGGCAGAAAATTCAAGCCACTTGTATAGTCTGCAAAATACTCTCATTTTGCAATATTCTGCTTGCCTCTTCCTCTTCTACTTTTGAGTTTATGGGTGGTTAGTGCAAGATTGTGTGGCTGGGTGGCTCCATGCAATAGAGTATGGCGCAGAATACCGTAAGAAAAAAAACATTATTGTTTTGTACAGGACCTGACATTTAAACAATTTAAACAAGTTACACAGCATTTCAATACTTATTGAATACTTTAAAATTTGTAAATATTTTTCTCCATTTTTTTTTTAGGAAATATAGCTGCTTGAGGCAAAACAGACAATAAACATTGGTACAGCTAAATTGAATTGGCCAAAAATCTACTGTAAGTCTACCTACAGTATGATTATCAACATGTCCATTGTATGGCCATGACATTGTAGTATGGAGTTGTGAAATTATTTCATTGCAAAGCCTGCAAATTATATTACAAGTAATATATGCATATTCAGGAATTCATGTATTGTATTTATGAATTTGTCAATAATTTTAGTATTTCTGGTATGTATAGTATGTATATATTTTTTGCCATTACATGGTGTTAGTCTAGATTACTATGTTTGAATACAAAATGGTTTGTTTAATAGTCACATATCACAGTGTAAATCTCAATCACTATATCTGTCAAAATAATCACAAAGTGATTTTCTATTTATTTATTTATTTTGGACTTTTTTCCAGATTTTCTCCCTAATTTAGTCGTGTCCAATTCCTCCCCGTCACTAAGGGCCTCCCACATTAAGGCTACTGCTACCACTCAGCCGGGAGGGCCGAAGACTATCACATGCTTCCTCTGAACCACGTGACGCCAGCCGACCGCATCTTTTCGACCTGCTCGCTCACGCACCGTTAGGGGCGGCGTAACACACTCGGAGGAACAGCGCTATCCGCCCCTTCCGCTTGCGCGAGCTCACAGACGCCCCTGATTGGTTGTAGAGTCGTGATTAATGTGGGAGCACTAAGTACCTCTCATCCCTCCCCGCTGAGAGAGCTCGGCCAATCGGCTCTCTCTAGACTTCCGGCTGCAAGAGGTTACCCGGGAATCGAACCAGCGTTCTCCGGATTATAGGGCGAGCACTTTACCACTGCGCCACTCGGAGGCCCACAAAGTGATTTTCTGATGAAATCGTGCCGCCCTACACTAAGGCCATCCATCAAAAACAAGCATGGAAAAAAACATGACTAAAAAGAACCAAAAGTAAGAAATCAACTGTTCTGATTTTGATGGAGGTAAAAAAATGTTTGAGGAAGTTACAAAGAAAGGGAAAAAATTTATGTCACTTTAACACATAGAGAAGAACAAGCTTGGAGAAAGTTGGCTCTTGTGCCTTTCCCATGAACACTGGGCATGAGGTGGGAACAGGATAGCAGTGCACAGTAAGGCACCACACACACATGAATACTTACATACGTAAAGGCAATTAACCTTAGCAAGTATAACTTCTGACATGTTTTTGGAAGTTCGGCAGCAACAACCAACAGCCCATATAGACTGCAACCTGAGCTCAAGATCATAGCAAGGTCTCTAGAGTACTGAGATGTCAAAGCTTACTTCTACTCCCCCACTATTCATTTTAACATCCAATTTGAGCAGAACTTTTTGATAAGCTATGAAACCTAACTTAATGTCATGTTAATATAAATTCACATTCTTTTGAAATTGTCATATTTGTCATATGGGTTTGCAAATTCTTGCACTCTAAACTGTAAACTTCAAAAGATAAGCAATAGGGACATTTGCATACAACAACATACAGCAGACAAAATGACAGACATGAAGAAAACAGCTGTGTTCATACGTAGCATGTCCAATAATACTCCATACGCATGAAATGTATAACTCGATGACTGCCTAGCTGGGAAACCGCAGGTGCATATTTCTGTCATATTCCATTATGTGACAGAGCAGAAAAGAGCTCTTATTATGCAAATTTCTGTCTCATAAATTGCCTTCTGTCACTGCGATGCCTAAATGAAAGGACAACAAAGCCATCAGTAGGAACAGCCTTCCTGTGATGACTTCTTGCCATTTCTTGTGGGACAAAATTAATAATTTCTAGGTTGCCTTTGAATAGCAGGAGCAATTCATAATATAGGGATTAATGATAACCAAGAGAAAGAGCCTAATCCTAGACATTATAAACATAGACTCATATGGCCTACTTTATACAATCAGGTGGTTTTACATATACTGAATTATTTGTTACATGTTTAAAGGCACTGTGTAGAGCTAAACAGACACAGTGTGAAAACTTTCTAAAGCTCAGTGACGAAGGGTGTTCAAGTCAAAGCCGGACTTGCGATGAGATTTCTCTTGAATGAAGCGAAACTGAACGACATTTACAGAAGACATTTACAGTCCTGTCTTAGTCCTGACTCCAACTCTTTTCCTCATGTTTTGGAGTTCCTGGGAGACCAGCGTTTCAGATGTAAAGCAGGCAGTCCCATCATGGCTCTGGCATACTGAGAAAACCTTCTACCTTGATGGTATCCAAGCACTCATGAAACACTGGGTTAAGTGCATTAGTGCATTATATGGAGAAATAAGGGTACTTTTTCATCTCATAATTGAGTTCTGAGTTACACAATTAAGAGACACAAATGATAAGCCAGGTCAGGTTTGGTTAAAAGGAAAGTCATAATAACGAAAATAAAAGTAACCTCAAATGCATATCTGTTACAGTACATCATATGTTGTTACGTTGAAAATATTCCTACTACTGTATGTATGGGCCGAAAATCAGCAACAGCAAACACGGAGATCTGTGTATATCAGTCAGTGCCCCCTACCCCCAGCAGTTAACATCAAAAAGCAATGTACCACTAAGTAGTCTAGCAGACATTACAGGCAATTTTTTTTTCTGCTTAGCTTTGAAAAGCAAAACCAGTTCTACCAGACTGTGGATGGATTCTTTTTCTAAATTTTGTTAGTTGCACTGCTTTATGAGACCTTTAGCCAGCTAGCAAGTAGCGGCATAATACACTCTGGTTATGAATATCTTATAATATTCTTATAATATTTTGAACAGAATCTGAATAAAGTAAAATAACGTTTGTTTTATTCCTGATTCATGTGCATTTCTCTGCGTATGAAGCTAATTTAAAAAAAAAAAAAAAAGAGCGACAACAACCGAGGTTTAATATGTTAAACAAAATATACCTCAGGTTCACCATATGTATAAAAAAAAAAGGAAAAAAAAAAGAGGAATTTCTAAAATGCATTCTCTTCTTAAAATGTGATTGAATAAACAATGTCTCTGACAGGGGGAAAATGATTGATTGAAACATGTGCTCTGTAGCAATGCCTGGGGCACATTTTACCCAGAATTCAACAGCCTCGTTATCAGGCATCGTAGCGATCAATGATGTCATTTGAAAGCCTGTAAAGTAGTTTTTTTCTTTTCTTTTTTCAATGATATGTTGATTCCTAGCATTAGCGCACCCCGTCAATGAACGTATTGTGACCATGTGACCAGTGTGCTTTCTCTATATTTTAACTGAGTGGATGTATTGATTGGGACCTTCGCAAGTTTCCGCGACACACATTGGCACACTTTTATGTCCTGATTCATCGTTACATCCCTACTAGCTATCTTAGTTAGCTAATTTAAGGTTTTTGCTAGAAATTTGTAGCTGCTAAACCTAGCTAACGCAGCACGGTGGCTTAGTGGTTAGCACAGTCGCCTAGCACCTCCAGGGTCTGGGTTCGTTTCCTGCCTCTGGTCTGTGTGCATGGAGTTTGCATATTCTCCCTGTCCTTGGTGGGTTTCCTCCCACAGACAGGCAGATAAGGCTAACTGCCGTTCCCAAATTGCCCATGATGTAGGCATGAACGTGTCAGCCAACTGATAGACTGCCACCCCATCCATGGGATAGGCTCCAGGCCCTGTGTGACCCTGTATACTAGATATAGCGGTATAGACGATAAGTGAGTGAGTGAACCTACAGTAGCAAGGCAACTATAATCCGATACATCAGTAGTGAGCAGAAACTCACTACTGCTACAATTTTCTCTATTAACTGGCATACACTATAGATAAACATGTCAAACACCAATGCCTGAGAAGATCTTAAATAGGAGAAAACCAACGTTTCTACTGTACTCTTCTGTACTCAAATAATGTGTATGGTAGTAAAGCTTCGCAAGCTTTTAGAATTTGCAGATAAACAAACCAGTATACCAGTATCTATGCTAGTAAAAAGAGTGAACTTAAATATCTTTGTACATAACAAGGCTGTACATTTAAAGTGAGTATCATCAATCAATACTGCTGTCACGACAAAAAGATTATACAGCTTCTTTCCATGATTGATGGAAGGCAGTTTAGATGACGTGACTCAAGGAATGTTTAACATGTTTCATATACGTGACTGTGTTCTGTTCCATTCCACAGATCTTATAATGTCTAGCAGTTTTGGGAGTTGGTTACGATTCTATAATTGATCATCTGTTTGAGAAAATCAATTGATGTTTGATTAATAACCTGTTTAACATCCTTAGAGTGGCTCAGCAGTAACAAGTTCGCCCTATCATCCGGAGATCGCAAGTTCGAATCCTGGATGATGCTGTAGCATCCGGCATCTGGGGAGTCTAGAAAGAGCTTGGCCAATCAACTGATTGGATGTGGGAATGGATGGGTGGCATACTAGCACTCTCACAGCAATAATCATGACGCTAGCCAATCATGGGAGTCTGTAAGCTCTCACAAGCGGAAGGAGCGGATAGAGCTATCCTCTGCATGTATTACACCACTCAGTACAGTTCTAAAAGATGTGGTTGGCTGGCATCAAACATGTGTTAGCTTTCGATAGCCTGAATGGTGGTTGCAGGCTTGATGGGGAATTGGGAACAACTAAGAATTAGGGAAGAAAATTCTGAAACATCCAAATAATTCTGTGGTACACAAACCTGTGGGAGTATTTTTCCAGGTAAAGAGTTACATTTGTACTGAATACACTGTATAATACACTGTAAAATATTCCAACCTGATTTAGCTCAGAGAGACTGCAGAGGCTTCTTTTAAATCTCAGCTGATCTTTTGTCAGTTATTCTGTATTGAGGTATTTATATGCATGTGCTTTTGTACAAATAGTTTTTTTGCATGTTTCTGCCACACAGCAGTTGCCTGGGTGCACATAAAAGAATTTTTAACAATTTCATTTGATTGTTGTTTTTCATAATCGAGACCTTGAGATGCACATGAAATCAACCCAGCGATAATGTCTACCAAGTCAAGTATTCCAGACTCTGAATACACACAGAACAATATAGTCCTCCAGAGCCATTCACCCATTCCCATCACCAGGTGCAGGATTTTTACTGATTCAGCCCCACTTCCTCATCCAGCTGCATCTAATCCAAAAAATGACGAGGCATGCAAAAGGAAAGTGCAGATGTAGATTTACCGTTAGTTCACTTATGAAGTGTTTCACTGCACTAGCGTCTTGTCAGAGCTCACAAAGAGGTTTATGATTGTTTTATTTATTGATATCGATTATAATACTGTACAAGCATAGTTCCTGTATAACTAACAGAACTCATACAATATGTAACCACACAAAACCATTACTAGGTTACAACCAAAATGTGTTTAAAGGAACTGAATTTAAACAGACAGTATTCCAAAATCATGTTTTTGCCCGAAACCCAACTAAATGCTCCTGAACGATAATATATGTTTTACACTTCAACAAGTTAAGTCCAACACCCTAAAGGGTTGTTTGGTTTATCCTTCTGGAGAAACCCTTAATAAATCCTCTTTGGGAAGCCTGTCGGATTTCAGGATTCAAAGAACCCACGATAAACCATTTTAGATAAAGAGCGCAAACACTGGCTATATAACTGTCCTTGATCATCTATCTAAGAGCAGCATGCTTTAAGTATTCGGTATATATACAGTACAGTATATTTGTGACAGAATGCACATCCAGCATATACCGTAAACACATGCTCACAACTACAACAGACACAACATATCAGCCATGTTTTCCTCAGATGGAACTAACTGTGCTTTTTTTCTAGTTGAGAAGGAAACACATCCAGGGTATGAAAGCACTTAATACGCAGGTATGCAAGCCAAGTTTCTGGGGATGATTTGGGAGCAGATTAAAAAACCAGGCCATGAAAAAGTGTAGTGTTGATTGATGACATTGTATCGATACACAATAAAAACCTGATAATAACAACGCAAGGCAGCTGATTTAAAAAAAAAAAAAAAAAGCACTGCTTAAATAGCAAATGAATGTAAACCCAGAGTAAGTCACTGGGTTTATTCAAATAAATGAATGACTCTGTGTTCCAGGTAGCTCCAGGTGAGAATGAACACACCTCCCTGTTTACACTTCAGAGAAAATTGCTATGCCGGAGCTGTTTACTTCATCTCCCATGTTTTTTTTTGGATGTCTGTAGCACAGTAGTAGTTATGGACAATTCTAAATGCTCCAGAACATATCCAAACACTTTAATGACAACATTTGGAATTCATTTATTTTAATCGATCCTCTGGGTGCTGAAGCATCAACCATGTTACTGAAGCATCAGATGCGATGATGGGTGTTTCAAACAAGAGCAAAATCAGCCACCTGGTGTGTTAGTGGAGTGTAACAGAGGAACACACAAACACTCACAAACCTGCACCCACACTGACACACAGTTGGCAGCTCCGAGCAGGTTGTAGATAAGAGGTTGATGAGAAAGATGAGGATGATCACCCACCTAATCCCTAATCAGGCTGACACAGGGGGCAGGAACAAGGCTCTACAATATATATTTTTTCAGGGTATCCATGGTAATAAACATTTTAGGGTGCTATACTTAGGCTTTTGTGTGTGTGCGTATATATATATATATATATATATATATATATATATATATATATATGAGTAAATAAAGTCAATGGTACACTAATTTGGCAAAACCATCATGGATGAGGAAGCAACACAAACATTGATATTGATAAATATATATATTGATAAACTCCGTTTCCATGCATGCACCCAAATACACACACACATAGGCACGCGCACAAGTGCACCGTGCACCACCAGCAAATCCCATTATACTGTACAATGCCCTGTGATCTGATCTGGATGCAGCCACTGACTTTATGCAGTAGCAATCAAAGTGTAATTCTAAGAATATTTTCAACATTCTACATATATTCGGGCTTGGTAAAAAATTTCAAAAACGATCCTTAAATATAAAAATAAATAAATACATAAATAAATAAATACCCCTGTTTATGTGCTGCAGATGTTTACATGCATCTGGACTTGTAGAATGTACAAACACAACAGATGTTTCTTTTTTGTTTGTTTTTGCTTGCAGAAAGACTGCCTGATTGTACAAACTTGCATCTCATAGAACTCAGATTATTCGATTATTTGCATGCATGGCTGTAAACGTGATGAGATGAACAGGACAATCATAACCAGAGTAAAACAGTAAGAGTGAAAATGAAGCTGCCTTAAGGTTTAAATCCGATCCCAAGTCTCAATCTCGATTTTTCCCCCCCCACTGCAGTTAAAAAAAAAAAAAAAAAACTAACAAAGTAAGTGCCCCGTGTGTACTGTACCTACCATCCGTGGTTAATTCCCCGCGTGTGATCTGGAACAGACTTCCGAGAGCGTGCAGAAGTAACACAACTCCAAGCATGAGGTCGAGCGCCTTCGCCCCCGCCATGACCGAGAAGATCTGCGTGTGATCTGATCAGAGCTAATGCGATCCTCTTAAACTCTTTAAACGCGAGCGAAGACGAGACTGAAAGCAAGCGCGTGAATCCTCGCACCTCCTCGCGCTCTCTTCTCTCCGGCGCGCGCTCTCTCCGCTCTGCTCCGCAACTCCACACTGCTCGAGCGGACCTGGATGTGCGCGCGCTTGTATCGCGCTCTCTCTCTCTCTCTCTCTCTAACACACACACACACACACACACTCGCTCACTCAGCGTGTGTCTGAGTGTGTGTAGGATTTTCGCCGGAAAATCACCAGTGCAACGAAACCCACTTATAAATAGTTGTGTCATCAAACAACAGAGCACGCACGCGCACACACCACTGCTGCTCAGATGCAGAATTCTCTTTCTGTCTCTCTGTGCGCGCGCGCGCGCGCGTGCATGCGTGTATGTTTACACACTGATCAGCTATATCATTATGACCACCTGCTTAATGTTGATTAGGTCCCCGCTTTGCCACCATAACAGTAATGCCATTTTAACGAGATACTGCTGCTGACCCAGTTGTCTACAATCAGGCCCTTCTCACAGTAGCTCCATTTTCAATATCTCGGTACAGTTGCGGATGGTAGTGGGTGGGATATATTAGGCAGTAAGTGAACCTTTTTTTTTTTTTTTTTCCCTGAAGTTGAATTGTGAAGGCTAGAGTACTGGGTCAGAGCTCCTCCAAAATTGCAGCTCTTTTGGGATGTTCCCAGGCTGCAGTTGTCAGGACATACCAAAAGTGGTCCAATGAAGAAAAAAAACGGTGAACAGGTGACAGGGTCATGGGTGGCCAAGGCTCAATGATGCACATGGGGAGTGAAGGCTGGCTGGTGTAGTCCGATCCAATAGAAGCGCTGGTAGAAAATGCTGGTTGTAATAGAAAGGTGTCAAAACACACAGTGCATCATTCTTATGGTGGCAAAAATGGGGTACCTACTCACTATTAGCCAGGTGGTTATAATACTACAGTATGGCTGATCGGTGTATATTTAATGCCAATTAGTCAGATTATTGACAGCTTTGACCCTAAAACAAAAATGTAGATTTTATTCAATAAAAACAACCAAAGGGTTACTTACTGAGATTCAGATTATGGTTAGGCTTAGGTGGAGGCATATTATTAATAATTGTGTTACCACTGTAGATAAGGATAGCAAGATAAAGTGTATGCATGTATTTGTCTGTGTGTAGTGACAGTAGAGAGAAAAAGAGAAAGAGAGAGAGGCTTGCTTGACAGCTCGGTTGAAAACTGAAAGCCTCTGCCCTCAACAGAATAATGCTTTAGCCGCTGACTTTGTTGTTCTTGGAGCTCAGTATCATACCCAAGTTTATACTGTACTCATAACCGCGGACAACAGATCCAGACAATAAACATGATGAAATATTATAACTTAGTAAGGTGTCTCTGCTTTGACATGCGATTTAGTAATGTACAAACTGTGTGAATTTGGAACCAGTCTGATTATTTCCATATGTTTACATTCCAGGACAAATCTCCCACAAGTTCAAACTGGTGCCATGTTGGAAAAGTGTTACAGCCTAACTGATGCTCCCCAAGAGTTTTCAAATGGAATCTTTTTTCAAATGGAAACCTTTTATAAAATCAGCTTCAATTATTAGTGACACCATCATGGTTTTAAGTTCAAAAGTACAAAGTTAATATTCATGTTTGTGCTTGGGTCTAGAATGCTGGGGAAAAAAGTAGTTCTTGAAGTTCGAGATTCCGACATAATGCATTGCTTTTTGACATCTTTTAGAGCACTTTATTTTGTCAGACAGGTTCTATTTAAATGATTTCTTGATTCAACAGATCTAGCAGTAATTAAGCCTGTGTGTGACAAGTGAAATTTAACTCAGCTTTCCAAAAATCACAATTCATTCATGATTTAGCAAGGGGTGGGATTACATTTTTACATACAGTAGGAACAGCATGTTTTCCCCTTATAAGTAAAATCATCACTTAAAACGTCATTTTGGATTTTTCTTCATTAACTCAGGTTATCTTTGCGTAATATTACAAGTTACTGTGTTGATAAACTCTTTTATCCTGTAAATTTAGTTTGTAAGCATTCATTTTTTTTGGTGCACCCTTTCAAGAAGGTCTTGCGTAGAACGTTAGAATTAATATTTCTTTATGACACAGTGGTAACCTCTGTAGTCTTCTACGCTGTGGTCTCCTGAGGAGGAGAGGCAACAGGGAGAGGGACAGGAAGAGACTGAACAAACTAGTTGAGAAAGAAAGCTCTGTTCAGGTCTGTCTGCTGGACTCCTTAGAGGAGATGGCACAAAGGAGGAAGCTGGTAAAGCTGACATCAGATATGGATAATACCTACTATTCCTGGCATGAGACTGTGGAGGCCCTTTGCAGCTCCTTCAGCAGCAGTTACACCCACAGTGTAGGAAGGAACACTACCGCAGGTCTTTAATTCTGATGGCAGTCAGACTAAACAACATTTAATAAACTTTTTCTGGACCAACATTCTGGACCTGTCATGACTCTGGTATCACTCATAGGATATGAAAATACACTGCCTGGACAAATCAAAGTAACAAACTTGTTTTAACTAAGCAGATAGGTAAGAGCCTTCCATTGGATAACTATTGCAGGGATTGATATGTTTCAGCTGGAAAAAAATAATTTAAGCCTAAGTAATGCAGTGAGAAGCTTCTCATTTCTTAAACATCCATGTCAGCGGACATATCTTATTGTCATGGCAAAAATGTTACTCTGTTTCAGAAGGGTCAAATTAGTGGCCTGCATCAAGCAAAGAAAACAACTTAGGAGATTGCTAAAACTACTAAAATTGGGTTAAGAACTGCATTATTAAACCTGGAAGGATTCATCTTTGAGAAAAAAATGTTGTTGGATGAGTCCAGATTGACCCTATTCTAGAGTGATAGGTACGCAAGGGTAAGAAGAGAGGTGGATCATTATGCCTAGTGCCTACCATAAAAGCCTGTGGAGGCAGTTTTATGATCCGGGGTTACTTCAGTCGGTTGGTTCTAGGTTTAGCAACGTTATGTGACCAAAAAAATGAGATCAGCTGCCAACCTCAATATACTGACTTAATAGTTTTTTTTTTCCATCACAGCCATATTCCAAGATGACAATGCTACTGTACTGTGACACAGTGGTTCAGTGAGCACAGGGCATCACATCATTTTCACATATGGATTTGCCACCACAGAGTCCAAACCTTAACCTCAATGAGAATCTTTGGGATGTGCTGGAGAAGGTCTGACTCTCCCATCATCAATACAAAATTTTGGAGAGGAATGAACATGATGGAAATAAATGTTGTGACACTGACATGGAAATAAATGTTGTGACATTGCATAAGATTATCAAAATGATACCACTGCACAATCAAAGCAAGAGGCAGTCCATTGAATTATTATAGTGTATTAGAATATTAGAGTATTAAAGACTTTTTTGCCTGGGCAGTGTATTTTTCGATGTGTAGTTGCTCTATTCTGTATTTTATTTCCATATTATTCCTACCTACTTTTTTCTACCTCTGTCTGTGAGCTACTGTAACAGATGGATTTCCCTTACTTTACCTTACCATCTTATCTTATCTTATCTTATCTGATCTTCATCCATTAATTTTTGAACCAGTATAGCCAAGGATTGTTCAAGTCTGGTCAAAAAGTGTGCCATCTTTGGTTGCTAAGTGTAAGCTTTTCTTCATACTAAGACATGAAAGACCATCCTGCATTTTGTCAATACCTCAAAAATGATCAATGTATATTAGTGTAAATTATTTATCTATAATCTACCATGTTTTTATAATCTACCATCTAACTCACCAAAATGCAGTTGATTTGCAGTTGAAAATAGGCTGTGCCTTCAGGCAATGAATGTTTGCAAATATTTTTTTCTTCTTCATGAACCCCTTTAAATGGTACGGTTCCAACAGTACTGAGTAGAGACTGAAGTGACTTACTGTAGAAACAGTAGCTCACTCCTCTTCTCCTCCTCAGGCAGACTAATGCGTGGAGGAGGGTCATTAGTAGTTGGCAGATACTGTATGTTGCCAGGTCTGTTCATTCCATGTGCCAGACAGCTCGAGCCCAAGACCCTCAGGGGCCCTGGAAATTAGTAAGGCACTCCTGAGCACTAACCACTCCATCGTACCCCTCATTTGTGCAGGCCGGGACAAGCCTGTTGGGGAAAAATCACTTAGAGACGCCGCAGAGGCTCCAATTCAAACACCCTTACGGTGCAGCTGTGAAAAGGCCAGGCCACATTAAAATGGCATGTAAAAGCAACCATCTTGTGCAAATTGAATTTGGATTCTGGTGTTATAGCTTTTACAAGCAAAAGCCTTTGAAAGTGGCTTGTGAGCCTAGAAGGAGGTATGTGTGTCTGTGTTATTTGTCTCACTGCGCCAAGTTCTCATAGGCCCCTCCAGCGCTCCCTATGAAGTACAAACCACAGCTCTACATGCACCAAACACAGCGAGTCAATCATTGCTTTCAAGAATGTCAGAAGATTTTGTGAACAATTAGTCAACGGTTGTAAAGCCAAAAACATTGAGGGGGGGGGGGGGGGATGCTTTTCTTTATTACATGACAAAAATCAAACATG
>JAOVVB010000043.1:22219559-22238791 GCA_028570985.1 Heterobranchus longifilis
TCAAAGCAAATACTGCATCTGATGTACTCTTTCTAGGCATGAAACCATATTGCTGCTCACAAATGCTCACCTCTGCCTTTAACCTAGCTTCCACTATTCTTTCCCAAAGCTTCATTGTATGGCTCATCAGCTTCGAAATGGCAAAATACTGACTAAACAAAGTATATAAAATATGATCAGTAATACCATTATCTACAAAAAAAAATCATTATTCAACAATTACTGATGTACAATAATGCATGAAGACATAAACCAGATTTCACACTGAAGGATATCTATAAAACCTCACAAAAAAAATAAAAATCACAAAGCTAGAGCTGAGTGTGCAACTAATTATCCCTGGAGCACGCCAACTGCGCCTCAGCAATGTGCTGGACGAAGAGTTGAAACCTCAGCGAAGGTCAGAGGCATCAAATCATCGCGTTGAACTTTAAAATTGCACTATAAAACTGGTAGCAAAACAGCAGCAGTCACTAAAAATCATCCCACAGCTTGACAAATGTTTTTTTTTCGTTCATAAAACTGAAAGGATAGAGGAAATTCAACAAGCTTGCCCTGATTGCAAATAGCGACATCACCTACAAATTACCTACACAGGTACACTCTTTAATCCAAAAGGAGCATGTGGCAAACAAACAACCGCCGGTACTGGTGAACTGTTTAAGTATAACTAGACACACTTGTCTCTGAATGTTAAAATGTTTTGACAAATGATGAATGTAATAAAATCTTCATAATAAAAAAATAGTAAATGTATTTTCAAAAGTAAATATAAGTGAAATATAAGTGAAATAAGTTTAACAAACATATTGAAAAAACATAAATTTCAGTAATATTTAACAAGTAAATAATCATGCTCTGTTACCTACCACTGCTGGAAATACAATACAGTTAGAGAGCTCAGGAGAATCAAACCCAGCTCCAGCACTGGTGAAACCACAGTTATTTTATGGCTCAGTGGAGCAGAAGCAGATTTAAGAGCCTTATTGATGATGCAGCAGAGGGGATGGAGATAATTATTGAGCAGTTGTTTATCCTTGTTTCTAGTTCTTTCTGTCTAAAAAATATTGACTTTTTCACTTTAGATCAAAGCCTGCCAGCATCAATCTCTCAACACCTTTCTCTTTCTCACCTTCAGTGTGCCCACTGGTTTGGAGCCGTACATGTGGAACCAGAAGCGCAGATGGCAGACACCAAAACTGGCAGGAAACTCCTGCTGGGTGATTATACGAGCAACGTCCCCCTCGCGCTGCAAGGCTGAATTCACATACAGGTACCTCCCTGCACCATCTCCTAGTTCACACCAACAGATAGACAAGAGACATTCATTATGCACATGAAATGTTTGATCTAATTTAGAATCAAAGCATATATTGTTTGGATTATTTTAATGTAGGACATTAAAGGAAACTACATTTTGAGCTGTGAAAACAAGTCAGAACAAAACCATTTGAATTTAATGAAATCTATTGGAGGTTTTTCATGATTAGCCTGCCATAAAGACTGTTACTCTTCAAACTATAAGTAAAAAAATGATAGTGGTAGTACCATAATATCTCCAACAATCTCATTTACATTTTTTTAACAGATATTTGATGCACTTTGCTGTAAAGTTACAGAAATTAAGCTACTATCCATGTGAACCACACAGTCTAGTCATGTTCTTTTTTTGTAAATTAATTTTTTACTTAAAATTTTGGTAACAAATGTGACATATTTTCCTGTTAATCAAGCATAATTTCTACTCTGTACAAATTACTCATGGACAAGGTTGCCTGGTATTAAATATTAAATATAAGTAAGATATAAGATATCAAATATGAAATATAAGTATTTTAATATTTATATTTCGAGGTAAAATACACTACATGGCAAAAAAAAAAAACAATTAATCAATCATTCAATCAATCAATCAATCAATCAATCGAACAAACAAACAAACAAACAAAAAACCCTGATCATTACACTGTTTGTAGAACTTGAACATTCCATTTGAGAGTTAGCCTTTCTTCACTATTGCAATAAGCTCTAAACATCTGGGAAGGCTTTCCACTTGATTTCAGAGCGTGGCTGTGGGGAATTGTGCTTATTCAGCCACAAAAGCATTAGTGAGGTCAGGCACTGATGTCAGGTCAGGAGGCCTGGAGTGCAATTGGTTTTTCAGTTCTTCCCAATGGTGCTTAGTGGGGTTGAGGTCTAGGCTCTGTGCAGGACACTTAAGTTCTTCCTCTCCAACCACAGCAAAACACGCCTTTAAGAAGCTCATTTTCTACACAGGGGCATTGCCATGCTGGAACAGGTTTGAGCCTTTTAGTTCCAGTGAAAGAAAATTGAAAGGCAATTCTGTATTTTGTGGCAACAGTTTGGGGATGTCTATGATGGCCAGGTTTAGACATGCATGTAGTCATAGGGGGCTGGGACTGGAACACCTGCTGTAGATAAGTTGTATTGCTGTTTAAAGATAGGAATGGCTTAATTATTAAGTTGTTGTTGAACACAGCCATTTTCCTACAGCTCACTACGGTCTCACAGAGCAGGTTCAATTATCCCCATAACCAGCAAAAATAAATAAATAAATAAAACAATGCCTCAGTTTCCTTTCTAAAAATTGCCACAATTTTATTAGGGTATGTCAATAATTCAGGGCCATTATTATTAACAGAAAACCAAGATTATGGTGTCATATTATTTCAAACTCTTATTAGGTAAAGCATTTTAGATAAGAAATTACCCTCTTCCATCACCTGTACTGATATTGTACATCTTTCTGAATGACTCTTTCAATTGAATTGAATTGTTTCTTTTAAATAAAATTCCAATTATTTAGTTAAAATAGATACATTTTTATTTTTCATTTTAAGTTTTCTGTAGGTGTACCACCTACCAGCACTGTGATCAGTGGAAGGTCCTGTTCCTTGATATTTTCTGCCATGTCCAATCTGCCAGTCAAAGTCATCATCCTGATCTTGGACAAGCTGACATGCTGCCTCCCACTGATCCTCAGGCATGTTGAAGTTACAGGATCCTGCCAAATTGCCTGGAAAACATAAAAATGGGCTTAATACATCTCTTTTATAGACAAAAATCTTCACTGTCTTGAGCAAGCATTGACCCTAATTAAATGTAATAAATAATCCCTATGAAGATACCTTCAGAGTTATTGGTACCATTTATAAAACAAGGCAGTACAGTAAGTGATACTGTATGTTGAGCTTAAGCATCCAGGCATATTGGATATTTTTTATTGCAAGATAATAGATTTCTTATTGATTGAAATGCAAGTCCTATTTTAAAGTTCAGCTGATGCATTTTATCGTTGCTCACTGCAAAGGGATTTATTCATGCAGCAATTCATTTTAAAAACTTCAGTTTTGCTCTTTCTCTTCATGGGCTCTTCCCCCCTGGCTTTCCAGATGTTTGAAAGCATTTTCATATGAGATTTACAAAAGTTTGGATAAAGTGTATGTTGATTAATGCCATAATAGTGAATTTGCAGTGCACTGCTTGAGACTAAGATCAGCCTTATCTTATGACATTTTACATAAAATTTTAACATTTTAAACATTAAAAATTATTATTAGTTATTAAAAGGACTATGGCAAATGAACTGACTTATATACTACATGAGTCTGTTCTCCTATTATATAGAGACATCAGTAATTGAATGTCTATGTTCTTTTGCTGAAAAAAAAAGTTTCTTTTTTCAGATTTAATACTTCTTTTTTGGCATGGTAACTTAGTGGATTGCACTGTTGCCTCTATCTCCAGGGTTGGGGTCTCTACACAAGTCTATACACAAAGTTTGCATGTTCTACCCATGCTTGATGGGTTCCTTCTGGGTAGTTCAGTTTCCTCCCGCAGTACACAGATATGCACTAAAGCCTGATTATCATTTCCAAATTGTCCATAGTGAATGATTGGGCTTCGATTGATTGGCACCCCCTCCAGGGTGTACACCGCCTCGTGCCCTAAGTCTCCTGGGATAGGTTCCAGACCCCCTGTGACCATGCATATAGGATAAAGCGGTATACTGTAGACAATGTGTGAGTGGGTATATAATTGGGTGTGTATGTATTTTTATATGTGTGTTCTTGTGGCCTGCAATAGTGTGCCACCCCAACCACAGTGTTCCCTTCATTGTACCGTGAGTTCCCTGGGATAGGTTCCTCTACACAGGATAACTGATATAGACAAAGAATGGATGAAATATTTCTAGACCAGATTAGATTTAACTTTATTCATTGCGCAAAGTACATGTACAAAATCAATTAAATTTAGCAAATAGTTAATTCTATTTATTTGAAAAGACTGGCTTTTACAAAGGTTTTATTAAAATTGTGTGTAATTAAAACTTATAAGCACAATCTATATTTAAAATGCAGAAACTCAGTGGAATTTGAAGCCAATTTGTTAGATGTCTTATAAGTACATTTGGTATTTTATGAAAATCAAATTTCTTATGACACAGTGTCAGTTTTCCCCTATGAATAAGGATGGTGCCACTAATTGTAAAATTAACTACATACATAATGAATTTGTCCTCTCTGTGAAAGGATTGCAAATGCATTGTAACTAAAATATTTACGAGATTTGTTTAGAAAGTCAAATTGATTCCCCATACTGTACATGGTTATGTTTTGATACCTGCTTCAGCCTTGGACCCAAGTAGCAAACACTGCAGTAATGCCCTGGTGTTTTTACTGCACACATTTTAAGGATGTTAGCTTGGTGTAAAATAACAGATGTGGCATTACAGCTTTTGTATTAAACAGAAACTGCTGAGAAAGTCCACTCACTGCAGTCCAGCTCATCAGATCCATCGGTGCAGTCCGGCTTATTGTCACACACCAGACTCGATACGACACAGTCTCCATTGTTGCACACAAAATCAGTGGCTGCAGGGCAAGAACCAGGATGTGTTCCACCTTGCAGATAAAATAATGTTAATACAGGTGTTAATGTTCATTCCAAAAACATTTGTCTTACTACTGCGTGAGCTGAGAGGACCTTACCCTGATCTAATTATGAATGCAAATAATTAATGATATGTTGAAAAAATTGTAACCATAACTTTAATCCCAGTATCAAAAAGAAACATAAAAAAACTAACGGCAACAACAACAAGGAAACATATACATTTAAAAAAAAAAAAAAAGGCACAAGGCAGTTTTCCTCATGGTTCAATGCCCAACTGTCAAATATTCATATGATTTATTTTATGTTCAAGATATAAAAAACATGCTTCTAGGACTGCCTGTCTGCAGTTTCAGACTGTCTCTCTCTCTCTCACACACAAACATAAAAAATAATTAAAGGTCCGTTAAATCCAACATGACCTTAACAAATTTAAAGAAATAAAGTCCAGCAAAGCAAAGGCATTTCTAAATGGCAGAGCAAACTTTACTGAACTGTGAAAAACAGATAAAACTAATGAAATTCTAAGATGCAAGGCACTTTCAGAATTCTCTCTCTCTCTCTCTCTCTCTCTCTCTCTCTCTCTCTCAGGCAGTAAATGCCATCTTATCACCTACCATTAGCTCCACAGCATTTTTACACATTCTTACATCAGAACTAACATGGATACTGCTACAACACATTATGCATTATCACATCATACATCAGCTCTCTGCAGGAAATCAAAGTTTACTGCATCAGCCTTCCCCAGGATTTCTAGGAATCCATTATCCTTCAAGCGAATAACACAAGACTCTAGCACGCTGTCATGCATGCTGCAAAAGACCTCAGACAAAGCACAGCACATCTCAGAACACCAGTGACAGCAGAAGAAAAGTATGAAATCTCCTATGCTACAGTAAAACCAACATAAAGAAGAAATGACATTACTGAGGAACAGTAAGAATAGCTGATTTAGCTTCATGATTTAGCTTTATTATAATTACTGTTACTCATTTTAGGTATTATAAGTAATAATTATATCATATTCAAAGACACTGAATAACTTCCTTAAAACACATTAGAGAAGAATGTGTGAAATGAATAGTGAAGTAGCTTCAGGAGAGCTGTACAGAGCTGAAACACTGTTTTCATTGTGCTGTAAAATGGCTTTCCGCTTTTACAACCAGATGGGGAAGACAGAGAAAGAAATACATAAAAGATTTAGGAGAAATACAAAGGTGCTAGTGTGCAGTATACATGGAAATCTACTGTAGGTATTTATAACATGTGTATGCATGTCAGTAAGTGTCTGTGTGAATTGTGTATTTTTAGGCTAAGGTGGAAAAAGTACTGAGAGATGAGACTTGTGTTAAATTTGATATCATAAGATTGCTTTAGCCTAGATATAACCAAGTGAAGCAACCCCAGATCATAGCACTGCCTCCAGAGGCGTGTACAGTTGGAACCATTCATGATGGATACGTTGATTCATGTGCTTCTCTTCTTACCCTAGACTCATCAGAGCACATGACCTTTGTCAATTGCTCCAAAGTCAAATCTTTATGGCTCCTAGCAAATTAAATTCTTTATTTAGATTATTCTCACTAAGAAGTGGTTTTCTTATGGACATACAGTTGGGTATCACATCAGTGGAGGTTATCAAATGAATGAAGTTTTTCTTCCCTGATGGCACAGGCATATTCCATTACTCAAATTCTGAAGGAGTGGTTCTGGGAGCATGAGGAATCATTTTCATACATGACCTGGCACCACATTCTATGCACTGAATGAAATCTTCCTTTTTTTGGCAAGACAGGATATATACAGTGGGTATATAAAAAACCCTTTAAAGTTGACACATTTTTCTGGCTTTGCAGCCAAAAATGCAGACAGATACAGTTTTTGCTTTACAAAGCTGCATTAGTAAACAACTTTTAACATCCAAATGGAATATATAACACTAAGATGTCAGAAAAAAAAACAGAATCACTGATTTGGAAAAGAAACCCCCCCTTTGAAAACTTAGTCAGATAAAGCTAATCACCTTCTCAATGGCACACAAAGCCATTTGACTTTAAACTGTAATCGGCTGTGGTCATTGTGGTCATTTTTGATTTTTGATTGTTGAAATGTCTCTGAGATAAAGTTGTGCACAGGCACAGGAGATGAATACAAAAATTTCAAAGGCTTTATCACTGCCTAAAAGCACTATAAAGTATATTATTAAGAAGTGTAAGGTATTTGGTACAACACATACCCTCCCTGGATCAGGATGTCACTCCAAACTGGATGAAAGTACCAGGAGGAAACTGATCGGAGAGGGTACCAAGAGGCCCACAGCAACTCTGAAGCAGTTGTAGGAATTTATGACAGAGTAGTCATTATGTGCATGTGACATGATATCACAAATTCTCCACAATTGTGACTTGTATCAAAGGGTTGCAATAAAAATGACTCAATTTAATTTTCACTTCAATTCTCAAGAATGGCCACATGCAGTCATGACTGAGCTTTGCGAAAAAAAGTCAGATGAGACTAAAACTGAATTGGCCACAACACAAAATGATATTTCTGTCCTAAAATCCAATACAGATCACAATCCATACAACACCATTCCTACTGTAAAGCATGGAAGTGGTGATAACCTGTTATGGGGTGCTGTTCTGCAGCAGGGACTGGAGCACTTGTCGTTATAGAAGGAAAATGGATGGGGCAAACTACCGTCAAATTATTGAGGAAAATCTGCTGTCAATAGGAAGAAGGTTTATGATCCAAAGCACACAGCAAAACTGACCACATAGTGGTTGAAGGAGAAAAAGGTGAATGTCCTTGCATGGCGTAGTCAGAGCCCTGACTCAGAACCCCGATAAAAAAAAATGTGGATGACTTCAAGGCCTCAGTCCCCAAATGGTCTCCATCAAATTTAACTTAGAAGAAGTTAAGAGTGGGCAAGTATTGTCTAATGTGCAGTAAGTCTACATGTGCAACATTGTGTGAGAAGGGAATTAGGGAGTTTACAAGTCATTTTTAGGAGGGGTTGATCCTTTTCCAAATCAGTGATTCTGTTTAGTTTTTTAAAATTTTTTCCCTGACAGCTGGATAAAACTGTGTCTGTCTTCATTGCAGGCTGCAAAGCAACAAAATGTGATTATTTTAAAGGGCGTGATTCTTTTATATACCGTGTTTATAGAGCACCTTCGCTGCTATTATGCGTAGATTCCTAAATATCACACAGTAAAGCTTTAGACCATTTTTTTTTTCATCAGCTAATTAAGCAAGTGATATGCAATATTATATTAAGCACTGCTGAGAGCTGTCCAAAGAATCCTGCTGGTCAAGTCACTACATGAATATTAAACAGTAATGATACTTGAGGGAAATTAAAAGTTGACACTTCATTTAAATGTGTCACTGCATGTTCTGAGTCAACTTTCTAGAGATGTTCCTGAAGGCCATAATCACCCACTCAAACAAATAAGGCACATAAGGAAAGTCTCAGTGGTCTGTATACAGAATGTTTTAATCCATCTTCAGACTCTACAGTGATACTGTATGTATTTTCTGTCTTTCTTTGAAAGAGTGAATAAGGTATTTCAAAGAAAGACAGAAAATACATATCACTGTAGAGTCTAGTTCAGACTAAATGAATCAGAACACCTTTTTAACTGTAGGAATTTTCTCTGAATACTTCCATATTTGGCCTTTGTTGTACATCAAGGATGAAATCTGGTGACATTTAAACTCTGTCCTTCAAAACAGGGACACAGCAGTAAACTTTTCTTACAACACACAGCCCACAAAGGCTTTGGAAATTAGCAGATGAATCAAATACGTTAAATGAATTAGAACCCTGAATTCTGTTAGTGTTGCAGACCTTGAGAATAGACTAATAGAGTCTTACACAAAAATTCCAGTCATGGTGCTTTGTACTTTTTATCGATTTAACACAACTGAGGCTCATTAAATAGGTACTCCCTAATAGCCTTGATGAAATAAATCAGGTGTTTTGGGAGCAGGGAAAGCTTGAAAAACACTGAACTGAGAAACAATGTTACATTGTGCAATGCACAATGAAGTAGAATGCATGTGTGTGTGTGTGTACTCACTATGGGCACAGTCAATAAACTGCAGGTCATCGATTGCCGCCCCGCCGCTGACATCTCGTGCACGGACTACCTCAAAGATAAGTTCAAAGTTCCTCAGGTTCCTGAGAGGAACCTCAGCTCTCCTCCACTCATTCATCATCGTCTGCTCCATCCACACCTCCTTCAGCTCATTCTCCGTCTGATCACCACATGCAACAGACAAAATGAGCACTTTACCCAGGATATTATATAACATCCCATTATACTGCATGCACTTGCTTTGATTCAGACTGCATGAAGAAATCAAAGTAGCCTTAAACAGTTATTTAAGTAAATAATTACAAACAAAACATAAAATCTCACGCATTTATATGATAATAATGAAAAGGTGATGTAAGATAGCCTGATGAGAGGCACAGCCCAAAGTAATATGTTCTTCCACTTATATCAAGGCGATTTTGATGCATCGATGAACAACACATTGTGCTTTTTAGCTGTGCATGTGTTAGCTGTAATGTTGAGAAACATAAGTTCCTTTTAGTTAAGAGCTAAGAAGATGCAGCTTGTCATGTGACTGAGAGGAAAAGGAAAGATGTCCTCATTGCTTCTCTAGATCTTGTGTTTGCAAATAAAGGAATATCCAGGTTATAATATTTTATTTTTTGTAGCAAGGCATTTGAAAAAAAGAGATTTACATTCAGCATTTATTATTTATTAGTGAAATAAACAAGAATTATTAACATATGCACATAAAAAACATTTTAGTTCATATATACTATACAAAGGCCAGACCTTTTTAGATTTTGAGAAGTGAAAAATCCCATGCAACTAGCTTACAATTAATTCATTCATTGAAATAGCATAAAAAAATAGACTACATTCAATTATGCTGCTCTTGTTGTAAAACTATTTTTACTGTTAGGTATTTACAATATGTCAGGTATAAATCATGCTTTTTGTTGTCCGAATGACCATAAACGCTGTCAGCTAATAGTTTCATACATTACACAGGTGTCAGTCACTTACACACAGATATATTAACCAGCATTCACATTTCAGTTGGGCTGAGGAAATCACGATTATAGAGCTGTATGTACTATATGGGGTACTGTATGTATTCTTGTCAAATATAAAAATAAAGCTGGACAGAAAAAAATAACATGAATTTTTTTAATATGGATGAAACAAAGGTGCTTTGAATCATTTATCGAGCTGCAAAAGTTCTGGGAAATGTCAGAACAAATTAATAGACCACTATACTAATTGAATAGAATCAAACTTACAAAGATGGGGAGATAAACATCAATGCAAAGTAATCAAAATGCATCCAAACTTTTGTAATTAATTGACTCTTATACAGCATGGCCCAAAAGTCTGGATCCATGGGCATTTGTTTTTCTTATATAAAATTAGATTTTTTCCCTTTGTATTTCAGTCCCAAGGTGGCTTTGAAACTAATAACAGAAGATTGAATAGAACCAGACCTAAAACCACTCAGTGTTTTTCTCTTGGGTCATCTGAAGTCACTAGTCTCGGAATTGGAAACTAAATAGAACTATCTTTGCACTAAGGTAGGAAATCATCTCTGCATGTAACATCAGTCATGATACATGAAAAAATGTTCTTGTATTCTGCATGAGTTAAAAAAAAGTGCTGCAAAGTGGTCATGAGACTGTTTTTTTTTTTTTTTTTTAGCATTTTCAAAAAATTTTCTTTTGCTTATAGATCTGGAATTTTGGGCCACCTTGTACATTGAAAACTCCTACTATAAGCCTTATAGTAGTGCATTATTAATTAGGAATATACGTTTATCCAATGACAGTTAAAATAGAACAGAATGCAAGCATGTGGGCAGTTGAGGGTTAAGGATTGAAGACCTTAATGTGTTAGCCTGGCTCATAACTCACAACCTGTCACTCATAGGCTGAAATTCATTTAAAGACCTTATAGTAAAATGTGAAATTAATTGTCCAAGAAGGTCAAACTTAAACGTGTAAGAGTTTCATTATTCTTTTCATTTTTTTCTGTAGTGTAGTACTATAGAAACATTTCCCAATTATATTGAATTTAAGAGAATATTTTAATATGTAGAATTCAAATACAGGTGTATCTGGATATAATACTTACTGTAATATACACTGACCATACATTTGATTAGGAACATACCGTATGTACACCTTCTCATTCATACAATTATCTAATCAGCCACTCGACTGGCATCAATGCAATGGATAACATCATGTGTGAAAAAAAGGAATCTCATTGATTTTGACCATGGCATGGTTATGGTTTCAGACTTTAGACACAGTTGGCATCCCCTCAAATTTTTACTCTGTTCCTAAATTTAAAAAACCACCCAACCAAAAAAAAAAAAATAAAACAACAACCAGAAAACCAAAAAATGGCAAATGAGGAAACATTGAAGAGGATGGGCTACAATAGCAGAAGATCAGGTCAGGTTCCACTCCTGTAAGCCAAGAACAAAGATCTGAGAATATAGCAGGCACAGGCTGAATGAACCTGGACATATTAAAGATTGGAGAATATGTCACCTGAACATTAGATGGTTGTGTGTGAAAATCTCAGGACATCAGCATTTTCTGAAATAATCTAATCAGTCTATCTGGCACCAACAACCATGCCATGATCAGCACTTTTTCTTCATTCTGATTTCTGATGTGAACAGTAAGTGAACTCTTGACCTCTATTTGAATGATTTTATGTATTGTGCTGCTGCCACATGATTAACTAAATCTATAACTGCATGAATGCGCAGGTGTGCATGTGCTCCCTATAATGCTGGGTGGTCAGTGTGTATACTACTAAAGAGGACATTTCAGACCAGTAAGTATTGTTGACATAGTTTGGCAATTACACTCAGATCAGGCATAACATTACAGTATGACTCCATATCTATTATTAAGTAGGTGCCCACTTTTGCCACCACAGGGACACGGTCATGGAGGCCAAGGCTCATTGATGCACGTGGGGGATGAAGGGTGGCCTGGGTAGTCTGGTCCAATATAAAAGCTATTGTAGCTCAAATTGCTGAAACGATTATCCGCATACCAATAGAAATGTGTCATTGTTTTGGGTGCAAAATTTAGGGACCTACTCAATTTAAGATGGCTTGGGTGGACATAATGGTATAGCTGATCTGGATATAACTGTACTATAACTGACACACTGTCCCAACGAAATCTTAAAGTCTTACCTTTGAAATAATTCTTTATAATGTTCTAACTCATGTTAAATTTAGAACTTCATGCCGCAGGTAGAATTTATTACCATATTTGCATACAACCAACAAGCATAGAAAAAAGACAATAATGACATTTTGTTCAGTCCTTTTGCACTGTTGTCTGACTAGAAACCCTATACAGTACAATACTATATTTATGCTACATTGTGCCTGTCATCTTAACTGCACATGGAAGCAGCACACACTTTCAAACTTTAAACTTAAAAGCACTTTAAACTTTAAAGTTTAAAGCACTGAATGTAAAATCTGTAAAAGGTTGTTTTATTTGATTAGTTGCACCGTGTGTTCATACTAATCTGATACCTGATCTAATGCTATTTCATATGGCATAACCTTGGCCAAGAACACTGCTCACATTGATCTGTACGATTCACATCTGAAAAGAAAGGGTGCAGCACATCACGAGTCACGCTTAGTTTACTGTACTTTATTTCTTTAAGGCTTAAAAGGCTACCATGATTTACTCATTTTACCCATGATTTAAAACATTTCACTGCATATCATACTGTGTATGTGACAAATAAAAATGTTATTTGATTTGACCCAGGAGTGTAAAGAAGCACTGTTGATATAAAATAAGCATTTGGTGTAAAATTGGTTGATTCTTGTAAATACTGGGTAACACATAGTGATTATGTTTTTGCCTTGAGTTTGCAACTTAAAACTCCCAATCTCCAACTAGGAAAGCAAACAAATAAATAAGCAAACAAATAAAAAGCTGATTAAGTTGTAATTCCTCATTTCAGTTCAGGGTAGTCTTTATAAAAATGAACAGGGGTGAAGCTGGGATTTGGCTGGTGGGGGCAAAAGTAATAAATATCTTGACTTTATCAGCCTGTAGGAAAGCCAAGGTGCTACAGTACCAGACTGCAATACACAAATATAATAATATAACAGTTTGCTTAACGTTAGAATAAACCAAGGACTTTTTAAAATTGCTCTATAATCTTTGGTATGAACTGCAAATCTGATTTTTTTTTTTTAATTATTATTATTATTACAACCCCTGTCTTTGAGTGACATCAAATCAACATGGCTATATACAACATCAGCAAACAAAATAGCTCTTTTCAGCATGAGTAAAGTAGCATTAGTTTTACATCAGTCTCTCTGAGGAGGAAAATGTACATCATTCATTATTGCTAGCAGGCTAGATTATGTGTCTAACCAAAGACAAACAGGGATCCATGGTTATTTTTATGTTGTTTGTTGATTACAGTGATCTTAAAAATGACATCGTTGTGGCCAATAAGATAACTAAAATGCCTCTTGAATGTTGCCCCTTGGGAACTAACTATATGGAAGCACTACCAATGAAATACTTGCAAGGCTGCTGCAATGTTTAATGACATCATCGTCTTTGAAAATGCAAAAAAGCATAGAATACTAAGATTTTGAAAATGTATAGCACTCTAAATGTACGCTTTTTGGTAGTGTTCATTGCAATCCATGCCAATCCATCCTGCAGCACGGGACAGGAGACAGGCTCATGCTTCTTAGAGTCTAGCAAAGGGTAAAAAATAATTGCGCTGTTATGGGCACTATACAGTCCATCAGTCATCAGGTTGGAGCTCGGACTACTGCAGTGTAGAAGAGACACATTACTGCTGTAGGCACAACATACTGTAAGTGCAGACAAACAGCCAGTCTCAATGTAGACCTTCAAGAGATTTATATGCGAGACAGCACAAGTGCAGACTTAATCAAGTATTTGGCATGGATGACTGAACAACATAAGGTGAGTGTGTGCATGCATCCTTAGGAAAATACATTACAGTCTCTCTTGGCATGTTCTTTTGAATGTACAGTGATGTGAAAAAGTATTTGCTCACTTCCTGTTTTTTTCCCCGCATATTTGCCACACTTACTGTAACTAATTCATATTATTGTACAAATTTTAACATTACTCAAAGATAACCAGAGTAAATACAAAATGCAGTTTTTAAGCAATTTTATTTATTAAGGGTAAAAAAAGCTGTCCAAACGTACCTGGGCCTATGTGACAAAGCAAAAGTAAAAATAAAAAATCAGGAATGAATTGTAATTAACTAAAATTTTTTGGATTATCTTTGAAAATGCAAAAAAGCATAGAATACTAAGATTTTGAAAATGTATAGCACTCTAAATGTACGTTTTTTGGTAGTGTTTATTGCAATCCATGCCAAATTCACTTGCTACTGTACAGTCAGGCTACATTATGCCGTGATCTAAAGAAATTCAAGAACTGATGAAAAACAAAGGAATTTTTTTTTATCAGTCTGGAAAGGGTTACAAAGAAATTTCTAAGGACTTCAGCAAACCACGAAGAGAGACCTGATCCATCCAGGAAGAAAACCTGGACCAGTGGTGAACCTTCCTAGAAGTGGCTGGTCAACCAGAATAACTACCAGAACAACATCTACCAGAACAACATCTAAAGATCTGCAGGCCTTACTTGCCTCAGTCAAGTTGAAATTTTTGGAAGGTTACATGAAGTTACATCTGCCGTAAAATTAACCCATCATTTCATAAAAAGAACATCATACTGCATATACAGTCAAACATGGTGGTGGTATTGTGATGGTCTGGGCCTGCTTTGCAGCTTCAGGACATGAAGACTTGCCAGAATTGACGCAACCATACATTCTGCGTTCTACCAGAAAATCCCAAAGGAGAATGTCACCTTTTGGCTATATAGTACCAATGAGAACTGAAAACTACTTTCACTGCTTTTAAGGACACTAATTGTCAGTCGCCAGCCAGTCACGGCTAATTAGTTCAGGCAGGGGTGGAAGGATATGTGTTGGCAAGCAAATTAACTGGTTAAATAAAGAATCAAATCATAATCTTTATATATAATGAAGCGTGTTTGTGGAACTGGTGTATAAAAGCAATATCACAAACTTGCTCTTGTGTTAGATTTGAAGTTAGAACTAAAGTGTGCAAACTAAAATAAGAAAAGAGACAGTGATAGACATGCTGTTCACATTTGGTGCCTCAAGTGTACTGAGTGCACTCACACACACGCACACACACACACACACACACACACGCACACACACACATTCTTTCACTATCAGTATATCAGTCTCTAGTTCGTCCATTGTCTGGTGGATACATCAGGGTGCATTTAAATTCTCGTTTTCATTATGTTCACAATCAAACATTGTTGCAGAGAAACAAAAACTCAGCTTGTTAGCTACAGCCATTGAATCCAGACATTATTATCAATTGGCTACCGAAGGTGAACAAACAAACAAAACAAACAAACAAATAACAATACAATAATAATCACCTCGATAATCAGCACCTCATGTTATTCCAGTTACATGAAGATGACAACAATGAAATTTGAACAAACACACACACACACACACACACACACTCTCACAGAGTGTCTGGGAGTGTTTCCATCTTAGCTACAGGGCCAGATGGTAGTGGAAGGCTGCACTGGTGTTTGGGTGACCAGATAAACACATGGCCATGTTGGCATTGCTCGGCCCTCTGTACAGATGGCACAAACTGAGCTGCAAAGCTACTTTAAGATCCTCTGATTAATCAGAAGAGGGTGTAAAACTGAAACAAAAATGCAGAAAGAAAACAGGCAACTACACATAGTGACATCATTTGCACAGCAGTATTTTCTTTTATCTGAATCCTGTATTAAGTATTTATGAAATATTAAATAAAATGTAATAAAACTTTATGTTTGTGTATATAACTTTATATCTGTATAATTGTGTAATATTAGCCTTTACAATGATTTTAAATAAAACATAACATTCAGTTATTTACTGTATTATGTACTTAACTAAGGTCAATAACTAAAATCACTGTTGAGCACTGTGCAAAAGTCTTAGCACCCTGTGATTTTTAGTACAAACTTTCCTATATCATTTTTTATTATTATTATTATTATTATATATTTATTATAATTAATAATAATAATAATAATAATAAACATTTCTGATTTTAAAAAAATAAATATTAAACATAAAATAAAAGGTTAAATAAAAATTCACAAATTATAGCTGAGACTAAAGATAGATAGATAGATAGATAGATAGATAGATAGATAGATAGATAGATAGATAGATTATCAGGGGTCCTAAATGAAAATTTAAGTAGGTCAGGTCAATAAAAATTTTTAGAGCCAAGGTGTGGAATATTTGCGTTATGATTCAGATCTTTATATATACAGTTATTGTAGTCTATTAAAAATAAGCAATTTAAAAACTAAATTGTGTTTCAATCATATTTATTGACAGTTATCAGTAACTACAATAAGCATGTGGACAATTTGCTCGTTTTATATTTTCTTGCATTTGTATGGAATACAAACAAGAATTTTTAATCAATCTTTAATAAATATTTATTTGAACGCTGCTGGGCTGTGAATGAATGTGAAAGCACTCTGGTTGCTCTGTCATACTGGGTTCTCAGTTTGTGTATTTTATAGTACATGCCCTCACCTCGGTCTGGTGTGGATATGTTTGCTCTAATTAACCATTTATTTTTCTCTCTTTCTTTTACTCTCAGTGGCTTTTCACATTACTGGTTTTTATTATTGCCACAGTTGCGGGAGACAAACTGGTTTTAAACTTCCTGAAGGAAGAAAAAACACCATATTGATCTGTTCATTCATCTTTTTTTTTTTAAGTTTTGTTTTTCATAGTCTGCGTTCCTTATCTTGGAGTAAGCCATGCTCTGTCATGCTTTTGTTTCTGTTTTTTCTGCACAATAAGTTCATATACTGTAAATAATCACATTGATTGGCTCTGGTCAGTGACACATATAGCCATTGCCACCTTGAGGGAAATAGTGCTAGAACACTGGTATATTAATTATTCCTGTTTATCTGAAAAGCATCACTGTCCAGATAGAAGTGACTCAGTCTGGATCGTGGTCCGCCATTTAGTGATGCCTGGTCCATAGCATTTATTTGCATGTCCCTAAGATTTTTGCACAGTGCTGTATGTTGTACAATCAATCATTGTCAAATAGTTGTAGTATAAGAGAAATAAATCAAAAATAATCCTCATGGTGCCATGCACCTTAAACTGGATTCTTTTCACAATTTATTAATAAAGCATTATCACACATTGCACATTTGTAAGTTTATAATTGCTATACCTGCTATAATGCTGTAAACAGGATGGGTGGTAAAGTCAACTTTTTCATCCTCAAATGGCTAAGGCTCCCACAATGCTTATCTGCAGTGGGCCTATATGGATTGAACCTCCTTTCACCTACGTCTGAAATCCATCAACCTTCTTTACAGGCATGAGAAGGCAAGGTTGTTGATTGGGCTTCAGGGACTCCCAATAGCATAGTGAGGGGCACATATGCCTGAGCAGTGACTGGAAGGAAATGGAAAGCTAAAGAGGAGGTGCAGAAGGCACAGAGCAGACTCTAACATCAGGAGGTGATGGGCAAGGTCCAGACAGGGTGGCCAGACCACGGATTGGGTGACCCCACCAGCCTATAGTCCAGAGCAAGCAAGAAAAATCGAAAGGATATTGTTGTCTCTGAGATAACTAAAATGGAGCAGGAGGATTACAGAGTGCAGCCCTTAGACAAGGGCAGCAGGTCCATTGGACAATAAATGAGGGCACAATGTCAGCTAGGTAGATATCTAGAAACGCCTGAGGATCGACTCATGGGAAGCTATGACAACCTACTCTCCCCTTATAATCCATATCAGTGGCTCAGCACTTAGCAAGCCTGTGACTTCTGCAGGACTGCCAATGCCTCCCTCAAGCACATTTTGTGAGGTTGCACGACATGAGGTGACAGCATGACCAAGTGCCCGGGAGACTGGCAGAGGTGGTGAAAGAAAAGAGGCTGGAGGCAAACAACAACATATGATCACCTTTCACAGGCAACTACTATAAGAACTCAGAATCCAATCTCCTGACACCAGGGCTGGGTTGGAAGATGGGGGTGGATCTGGGCAGGCAGCTCTATTTTTCCAAGGAAATCGCCAGCACTGCACAGCAGCCAGACATGTGGTCCACGACTGTGAGGTGTGTAGGCCTGGTGGAGCTCACTGTGCCATGGCAGGAGCCCGTAAGAGCAATCAGGCTCAAAAAATGGACCTGGTTGCCAAGTGCAGGGAAGATGGATGGAGAGCGTGGCTCTACCTGGTGGAGGTGGGAGCTACACAACATGTCTCCTCAAGAGCTTGGGGTTCAAGAGAGCCAGAGCACATCAGGCAAGAGTTTATCGAAAGAGGTAGAGAAAGCAAGCTTCTGGCTTTAGATGAGTAGACCCCTGCAGGGAGTGTCAGGGAGATGTCCTTGAGCACTGCCCCTCTACCAGGTGATGTTCTGGGTTAAAGGGGCAAAACATCTATAAGGTCCCCAGCTGACACCTGAGCAGCTACATGCACCAGTTGAGGTGCACCAGGTATAGTGCCACGCTACCTGTACAACGAAAAACTGTTTGCATTTATTTATTTAATTTGTGGTGTGCTTGTTGCTTATTGTACAACACTTTTGAATAAATAGTCTAAAGAGTTTACACTTTTGATTTGCCATTTTGGACGTCCCAAGTGAGTGTGTGCGTGTCAGTTTCACTCCAGCCCTGCTGGTGTCACTTACATTATAACATGTAACATAGAAACAGTCATTTGCTCAACGGCCTTGAGGTTAATGACACAAAAAAACACAGCTTGTCATGTTACTGAAAAATAAAAACATAAGCAACTAACTAACAACTTCTAACACTTTCACGAAAGAAAACTTCCTCACATCAGTGGTTATACATGTATCATTTCTTCTTCTCTTTCGTCTTCTTTTTTCTTTTCAAAATAGTACAGTGGAACCTTGGATTACGAGCATAATTCGTTCCGGAAGCGGGCTCGTATTCCAAAACATAAGAAATAATGGAAACTCAAATTATTCGTTTCACAGCCCAAAAAATAAATACATAAAAATTATTAAATCAAAATATAAAGTAAAAATAAAACAAATTAACCTGCACTTTACCTTTAAAAAAAAAAGAAAAAT
>JAOVVB010000043.1:22265610-22280588 GCA_028570985.1 Heterobranchus longifilis
TGCAAAAATGTCAACAATTCTGTGTTTTTCTGTCAATATGGGGTGCTGTGTGTACATTAATGAGGGAAAAAATGAACCTAAATGATTTTAGCAAATGGCTGCAATATAACAAAGAGTGAAAAATTTAAGGGGGTGTGAATACTTTCCGTACCCACTGTATCTCTATCATTTATGTGTATTTAATATATTGCAATAAATGTGCACAAAACCATTCCATTTGATGCCATTGATAACATCAATAATATATAAACAGATTTATTATTTTTGTTTGGTGTCTATATAAAGTACACATACCTGCAGTGTTGCCTGTGTGGTCTAACAGAGGTCCAGGATCAGTTAGACATGAACCTCGTATCCACGATTTATTCGGATCTGGTGTTTTTAGATCACAAAGCCCATCTTCAAAATCACATCTTTTTGAATGAGTACCTTTAACAATATAAAACCCGGAATAATTATTACCAAACCATTAGTCAATTAATGTTGCTTAAATCTATACTTACAACAAGGGCAGGACTCTTGAATGTCCAGCCGTAGATGATTCAATTATTATGATTTGAATTTTGGATCTCTCAGTGACAGGAAAACAATTAAGTTCCTGCCTACTACAAACATTTCCGCATAATTAATTGACAGAAATAATGACTTTAGATATATTTACTGTACATCAAAGACTTTCTAACCATAAATACAGAATGCTTTTTGTAGATATTTGGATCTGTTGCTGTGCTTTGGCATAGACTGTGACAATAATTTTTGGAAAAGTCCTAGTAAAAAATGCAATGTATTTCCATCCCTTTTGATTTGGCTTAAAGTAAACTCTCCTTGTGACTAGCCACATACTTACAGTATATGCCAACCTAGGCAATACATCAAAAGTATTTTTCATATGGGTCATACCCTGCCTGACCAAAGAAAGTCAACATCTGAATTTAAATAAACAAATACTTTAACTGGATATTTAATACAGTAATTAATAAGTTTCAGATGCAAAAATTCTTTTAACCCTAACTGAGGCAGAGAGTAGCTTAAAATTTTTTAAACAACCATATGGAGGACATAAGATGTTACTGTGTTTAGGAAGGGTCAACTTATTGGCCTGCATCAAAAAAAGAAAACAACTAAGGAAATGGCTAATATGTTTGTAATTGGGTTAAGAACTGTCTAACACTTGTTAGATAGATAGATTGATAGATAGTGTTGAATCATTAATGTCATAGAAGGAATATGGTTGGAAGATGGATTGGGAGGTGTAGTGGTTTGAAGATCACTATTATGTTTAATAGTGAAAGTAAGGCAGATTTTCATGCACAATGTAACTAGAATTCACAGAATAGGGGAAAAGGGAAATCTGTGTGGCCATAAAAAATAATGCTTAGTGATAAAAGCTTGTTATTGAAGTAAAAAAGGGCTTCAGTTTGCTAGAGTAGGAAGCATAAAGACTGGACTTTGGATCAATGGAAATAGGTCATGTGGTTTGAAGTGGTCATGTAGTCAAGGTGAGTCCAGATTGACCCTAATCCAGAGTGCTGGGTGAATCAATATAAAAAGAGAAGTACATGAAACAATGTACCCATCATGCATAGTGCCCCACTGGAGGCAGTGTTATGATGGGGTTTTGCTCAAGTTGGTTATGTTTGTGCTCAGCAACATTATGTGACTGATGATTTGAATGTACTGAATGACCAAGTCATTAAATCAATGTTTTTTTTTTCCTCCCTGATGGCACTGGCATATTCCAGGATGGCAATGCCAATATTCATCAGGCTCAACTGGTTAAAGAGTGTTTCTGAGAGCATGATGAATCATTTTCACACATTAATATGTAGCAAGAGCTCAAATCCTTTATCAGTCTTTGGGATGCGCTAGAGAAGTCTTTACAAAGTGGTTCAACTCTCCAACCATCAATACAAGATCTCAGCCAAAAATCAATGCCACTCTGGATGGAAATAAATGTAGTAATGTGAACATGCAGATTAATCAGGCTAAAGGCAATCCAACAAAATATTAGAGTGTGCAACTTTTTTTGGCCAGGGAGTGTGTTACACATATTAAATATTACACTTGCATATGCAACTAGTATTCCTTTTCACCTCAATAAGAAACACACCTTAGGACTTATCAGAAAGATGACCTGCGATGACTGGGACACTCAGGACCCTGGGTGGCATGAGGTTAACCTTTTTAGAAAGGTATGTGCTGATGCCAGGTTATTGCTGCCAGAATGTTCCTGAAATGGCATGACACTAAATAAATTCAATAAAGTGGAGGCACTCTTGCTAGAGTGGCATACAAGGGTATGGGCTGATTGTCCAGCTTATATAGTGTATAAGCCATGGTGATGACACTCATCATGCAGTGGGCCGATGTCTGCTTAGAAAAGGGATCTAAAAAGTGTATAGAATAGAATTCCATGTCAGCTATCATGCCCAAAAGAATGCACTCTTGGTTTGTATTCATTAAATGCTGCAAGATCAATCAGTTTTACAAACTGAGTCATACAACCTTGGGCCATAATCATCAATAACAGAGCATGCAGTTCTCCCAATTTTTTGTAGAAGTGATGGGTATAGTAAAAAGGCATTTTTAAGTTTGGCTACCAAATTCACTTCAAGGGTGTGCGCTGATTGTTTAATCTGTGTATAAGCCGTGGTGACGACATCCATCATGCAGTGAACCAATCTCTTGCTTGGAGAAGGGAACTAAATTGTATAAATATTAGCACAGGTTGGATATCAAGTGCAAAAGAATGCGCTCCTGGTTTGTTGTGTTCATGAAATGGTGTGAGATCAATCAGTTTTACAAATCAAATCATGCAACCTGGGGCCATAAGCATCAATACAAGAGCATGCAGTTCTCCCACTTTTTATTTATTTATTTATTTATTTATTTATTTTTTTACAGTAGATGTGTTGAGTAGCAAAAGGGGCATTTTTAAGTTTTGACACCAAATTCAGTTCAGCAGCTTACATAAACTCACAAAGAGGGGCCATATGGGACTCCACTGGCCAACACCCCAGATCTAGGGTTTAGGATGTAAAGTATCAACAGGTCTCTTAATAACAGCCTCCCTGCCTCTGTCAGTGATGTTTGGGGTGTAGCCATAGGCTAATAACTCACTTCTGAAAACTTCTGTTGATTGTTATCAATCTTAGCATTATTAACACAAGTTGCACACAGTAACCTTTCTGAATCTTAATCAATTTCACCTGCACATTGGGATGCCATAGTGCATGGCATTTTCAGTAAGTTGAGATTCATGTTGATGAATTGTGTTGCTGCACTATCAGTGTTAAAAGCTTTTTTTTGGTTACATTACATACAACTAATCAGATTTTGCTTGTAAGGCAATATCAAAACAATATGAAGTACGGTATAAAATATGAGTTAAAGCTGATTTATAATAAACAAAAATGCAACTCAGGATTCCTTTAGCAGGTATTTATTCATGTTCATTCCGTCATTAAAGAGAATGCTGTCATTATTATACTAGATAGGATTTATTTTTTAATCAAGTTACTAGGCACAATGTCATCCCTGTTTAAAATGTTTTAATGTATACTTTAATACATGGGTCACCACCTCTTTCTTACAACAACAAAAACCTTGATACAACCGACTGCTACTGGGACCTGGGTAGTCTGTCCCACTTTGTCCCCACTACAATGTTGCTGTAGACGAAGGACAGAAATTTCCCTGAATGTGGAATACACAGACATTCGAGTAGGAAGAATGAGAAGTAGATGCCACTTATGAATCATTGCAAGTTCACACAGATATAATAATAGAAAAACTCAAATAGTGACAGTCATGTGTAAATGTTAGTGCCCCCTCTTTTAATTCTATGTGTATTGAGTTTAATACAGTATTAGGCAAATACAACCTCAGAGAAACAGCAACATATATCTTTTTTCACAGTGCCATTATTTATTTTAACCAAAATGAAGGCAAAAAAAAAAAGAATGTGGATAGCCTTAAGTACCCCCTTACCGCTTCCACTGTATTTAAGAGGGTAGGTTGCAGCCAGGTGCTGATAATCATCAGCCCTTGATTAACTCATCATCAGTAGGTGTGCAGATCTCTATAAAAGCAAAGGTTTGGGCAGTTTGTTGGTCTGGACTATTCAGGTGTGTGTTAAAACAATACCAAGAGGGAAAGACATAAGCAATGGCCTTAGAGAAACAATTGTTGCTGCACATTGGATTCTAAGACCATTTGGAGTTCAAACAATCAAGACAGTTGCTCATCATCCCAGGGGTGGATGTCCCAGCTCATTTACCTCAAAGTCAAACCACGCAATGCTCAGAAAAAAAAACTGCAATAGCTAAATCTCCATCACCAATACAATAACAATGTGTTATTGCTACATCTCAAACCCTACAGGCCATGACAGCACAATTAGAAGAAGACAGAACAAGTATGTTTTGACTGGGAGGGTTGCCCAAAGGAAGCCTCTTCTGTCTTAAAAGAACATAGAAGCATGACTAAGGTTTGCAGGACTGAAGAAAGCACAAGGCTTCTGGAGCAATGTCTTGTGGACAGAAAAAATGGAGTTGTTTGGCCTTAATGCCCAGCGCCGTGTTTGGGGAAAAACAAACAGCATTTCAGTGTATTTACCCATTGTCAACCATGGTGGTGGAGGGGTGATGATTTGAGCTTTTTTTGCAGCCATAGGAACTGGGCATCTTGCAGTCACCAAACTCCTCTGTAAGCCAGAGTTTTCTAAAAGCAAATGAGTCAACATTTGTCCGACAGTCCGACAGCTGCAGCTTGGGTTATGAAATGCTGTGGCAGGACCTTAACAGAACTGGGCATAAGAGAATGCCCAAAAACCTCAATGAACTGAAGCAATGTTGTAAAGAAAATTATTACTATTAATTATTGTTGCTTAAGGTAAAACTACAGGCTATTAAATCATGGGGGTATTTAGTATTGCCTGGATAATTGGCTTCATTTTGGCTAAATAATGGCATAGTAAAACATTTTTATGTTGTTTTTCGCCAGAGGTTGTATTTGCCTAACACTAAGACCCCCTACGATTAGATGATTTTTATCATGTTTTTCCACAAAAAACAGAATTAAAAGAAGGGGCTGATGCTAATGAATAAAAGCCAGCTCGAAGCTGATGGACACAATGGACTGCTGTATAAAATGCTCACTATGGTTGAGATTAAAAGATGACTGCAAAGTTGAGTTCAAAGTTGAAGATTTTACTGAACAGATGGTTTACATATATGATGTACATGGCTAAAGAAAAAATGGAAAATGTGTGTATATCTCAGCAAATGTTACATCACATATTACTTTATGATTTTGAAAACAGAACCTGGGAGAGTGTTCCACTTTATGGAAAAAAACCCCACAAAGGATTTCTCAAGGCAAATAAAATTTTAAGAGACAAAGATAAAATGGTCTGAATAAAGAAAGATCATAGATTTTATTGGTTTGGACAAAAATATTGTTTTCATGTTCAGTAACAAAACCGTAGGCTGACAGTAAAAGCAGGCAAAGCTTGCTCTTAATGAAAATGCATCTGTATGGATGCTAACGTCTAACAGCACTATGGCCCAGACAATGTCCCATCTTCATTTATTGGAAATTGGTCCAAAACTCACAGCTAACTCCTCATTAAAATAGTTCAGAAGACACTTATGAGGTAGCATAAACATAAGTCAAGTTTGGTTACCCTTTCCAATAGACACTAAGGCTACGAATACAATATTTAAAAAACTGCTCTGTGTTGTCTTCCTTGATGATATGTCATTTTCTGAGCCATGCTCTTTTTCTGTGCCATAAACTGAGGTGTTTATACAGTACAGCTCACTTATTGTAAAGGCATATTGTCCTGTCGATAAGCTAATACTGGAATAATGTAAAATTATGAACATTATTGCACACAATCCACAATGTACATTGAACGTTATCAGCAGTTCAGAGAACAAAGATTATATTTCGACATAGTTGAAAAACATGAGATTCTATTGATCGAGAGACTCTGATATATTATATTATATTATATTATATATATTATATATATTATATATATTATATTATATGTAATAAATGTTGTTAGATGATCCCAAAAGAATCGTTGAGATTAATAAGGAACTGGCATGCCATGTTTTACATCCCTAGGCAGAATTAAAATAGATGAAACATGGTGAAATACTGATTACAATAGTTAAAAAGCACTTTTTTTAGGTTATAGGTTAGGCCAATTCTAACATTTATACAAATTATGATGAACTTCTTAAATAACAGATCACATGAAGACATAAAGAGTGAAGCCAACAAAGATGATTAAAAAGAATTTAGCCCAAAGCTAGATGATAGTAGTGAGCTTTAATACTTACAGTTTCTCTCGTCACTGCCATCTGAACAATCTTGACTGAAGTCACATACATACTTCCCTGGCACACAACCTGCTGTCAGACAATCAAACTCATCCGGCTGGCATGGTTGACCCCATACACACATCGCAGCCCACACCAAGACAGAAGGCCACACAAGTGCATGCATTAGGCTTTCTGGCAGGTAGGTCACATGAACATGAATAATCAACTCAGCATTAAAAAACACACACACACATACTGTTCAATCTTTCTAAATCCAGAAAGTAATGTGTAAATTCTGTAGTCTGAACGTGACACTGAGAAAGCAATTTACTCAAACCAAGCACAGGCCATAAATGACGTTTATGATGGTAACAAAATAGTGCGTATGGGGGAGACTAAAGTCAACCTTGAAGTCATTGGCTGCAGATAAATCCATTGTAAAGCATGCAATCTGTAATCGAAATGGCAGGCGCACCCAAATAGGACTTCCTCGACACACTTGAAAATCCTTTTACATGTTCCTCTATACACGTTCAATCCAGATTTAAAAAAAACATCTATGGTAAATCAGGTAAATCACATTTTGTCAGTTGTCAGGTGTCTGGCTGCCAGTTCATGGCTGTATTGCAAATGTTCACTCAGGTATTATCACATTTACAAAGACTCAGTGGAGAAAGGACAACATCCAGGCACAGTGTTACGTGGAAGATGAGTCATGTTGTTTATGGTGATATTATAACAGCCTTCAGTGAAGACAAAACACAGCAATCGTAGCTGTCACATATACTGTAAAATCAATGTGTATTACAATAAATCAAATTAATCAAATCTATTGATCTATTTTTATTGTAGGGTGGATTTTTAAAAAATATAATTTGTTATAGTAGGAGCCGCTTTTTAATTCTGTTTATAGACTTATTAAGACCATTTTGAGTTGAATCACGTCTTTGATGACAATTTATCATTAAATAAACACTTTTATTTGGGGTAATCCATCCATTATACATTTTACATGTGCAGGAGGGCATTTTAGCATATAACACAGGTACTGGAAACTCAGACTGGATAGAAGGGAGAGCAGCTACATGCCAAAAAGCCCACATTCAAAATCAGATGCTCTTTCACCAATAAAACACAAACGATCTTAAACAACACTTAGTCTACTAAATAATTAATATTAAGTCATTTTGAATTGCTTCTGAACCGTTCGTGTTGTTTTATTCATGGCTAACGTGCTACAAAACTGACTAGCTTTTAACACAAGGCTGAATTCCAAACCCTCCTCTAATAACTGATCAAGGGCACTACGCTGCGTGAGGAACATGGGATTGTACACCCTACATAGTGCATTAGCTTTGCATTTATTTGGGATCCAACCCCAGAATCTGTTAGTCATTGTGGTATATTCTAAAGTGAAATAATAGGAAATATAAAATAAAGTTAAACTGTCCACCACCTCCATGGTTTATTATTTTACCTTTTTGGCTACATAGCACTAGTGAACATTTAAAGCTGGAATTTAAACTTTCACTCCTGTTAATTACACTAACTGTTGTTCACCAGTTTAATGCTAGTTCATCCAATCAGGAAGGATATGTTTTAGTGCAGAAAAATAACTGATGTAATAAACACCATAATCTTTTGATAATAAATGGTGTTTGTGGAACTATTGTATAAAAGCTATATCACAGTCGAGGTCCTGCTGTTGAAATTAATATCAGAACAGCTGTATACAGAAGAGCTGTAGCTCTCATGTCGATGACTGCATCACAGCCATGCTGTTGCTCAGCACTACAGCACTACTGTACCTCTTTCGTGATATTGCTTAAGCATCTTAGCGACTATCTACTATAAATGGCTTGAGCATCAAGCAGCAATCAACGTTAGTCAAAAAAATCAGTCCAAAAGTGTGTCAGCAAATCTAATCAGCTCAGAAAACTTAGTAAGATTATAAGACAACTTTGAATGTCTATGAGAAGGCATTGATGCCTTAATACTAATTTAGGATGTATACATTCAGTTTAGATGCCCCTGAACCCCCTTTATACTAGTTCTTTCAGAAATACATGTTTTACTGCCTCACATGGTACATGTATATGATTTTTTTTTTATTTCACATGCATGAACTATTTTGCATTATGTAAGAAAATCGTTTATTAAAAGTTGTTCAGTATATATTTGTTCGCATAGAACATTATTAGTTGATATTATCATAACAGTATCTGTGCTATATGGAAATTGTGAACACAAAGCAAAATGCACAGCCTCAAAATTCCTGTATATTATCACCTTCATTTCTTTTTATACACTTTTGCCAGTGGGCGTCATTGTGGCAACAAGCCAAGGAGATCAAACTACACCTCCAATTCCGTGGCTAAGATTCCAGCGCATTCTTAGAAATATTTCCAAACCCAATTATGATCTAGTAATATAATCTCTCCAGCTGGTCTTGAGTCTACTCTGGGATCTCTGTCCAGTTAGCCATGCCTAATATCATCTCATTAATGCTCCCTTTAGAGATACCGTTAATGAACAGACTTGAGGAGAAGAGAGGTCTGACAGAAGAGAGATTCCAAATCTGGGTTGGCAAAAGTAGAATGTGGTATTTTGCTGCTGCAGTCCATTAAACTAAAAAAAATATATAAAAAAAAAGATGCTTTTCTGGTCACCACTGTTGCAAAGAGCGAGTATATGAGTTACTATATCCTTCCTGGTGTCTTGAACTAATCTGGCCCTTTTTGTCATATCCACCTATAGAACTGTTCATCACTAAATGTTTTTCCCCACACAATTCTGTGTAAACTCTAGGGACCGATGTGTATGAAAACACCAGGAGATCAGCAGTTTCTGAAATATTCAACCAAGCACATCTGGTAGCAACAACCATGCCATGATTAAAGTCACAGAGATCACACTTTTCCCCACATTCTGGTGACTGATGTGCCCATTAACTGAAGTAAAGATCTGAATCAAAATAACACTTTTTCTCCATTTTGATGATTGATGTGAACATTAGGTAAAACTCTTACAGTAGATTAATTACATTTCATGACTTGAATGTAGTTTGTGGATTGTGACCATAGATAGTATCACTCTAATCCAGCACAGGTAAAGTAAACATTTGAAGAATGTGTTTTCTAATGGGTGAAGATAAATAAGTCTTTTATGTGTACAGAACTCCAATTTTGTTTTGTTTATGGGCTACATGGGTTTTAGAACCCATAAACAAAGACCTAAACGAGATGACTGTCTCGGTTTTTGCTCTGTCAAAAGATTTAAGGGTGAATTGTCTCATCTAGCCAATTAGGACAGCTCCTATAACCTACTGGTTATAGCCGTCAAGCTACATCAATAATGGTGTTACCTTGATAGATGAAATTAGGTATTAATTAATGAAAGACTCTAAGTCACACATCTTGTCTGAAGGGACAAAAGATCTGACCTCACCAAGATTACTTTCTACCTCAGTGATTCATGAAGTTAATTGAACTTTAGTGCAAAGTGGACACTTGACAGGCTGTGCTCTCCCTAAATGCCACCTAATTATGATGTGAGTTCTATTGACAGACCAAACAAAGGAAGCCAAAGCAGTGGTAAATGAGCTGATCTGGGAGTGATTGTAAGATAATAGCAGTCAACCAGCGCTTGTTGTGATCTATTTATATAACAGCAGAACCTGAACTGTATATAAAGTGGAATCCAAAAGTCTGGCCTTCATGGGCATGGTTGAAAATGCTGAGGTTTTGCATTGTTTTCTAATTGAATGCAATAAAGTATTATTATAAACTATAATTTTGATAATTTGAGTGAAAAGTCAACTTTACATATTTACATGAATTTTAGAGTATTGTCTAAGTACATTCTTCGGTAGAAAGTATTATGCATAAGGAAAAATCTGACCTTTTACACAAAGCAGTTACCATGGTCATTATTACACATTTGTTTACATTTAAATGGGGACCTGGAAATAGTACACAATCTTAAATATTAAAAAATATATAAAAAAAACTTTATCTGTCCTTGTTCTGTAACTGACATGTGATTAAGCATGAAAGTCCAAGCTTTTTATACATCTTAGAACATATTATTAAGTAACTACTAGGAATTAACCAGTCAGCACAATGGAATTAATAGTACAACAAGTGCTCAGTTAAGGTAATAAGAACATAAAGAAAATGGAGGAAAAAAAGCTTTTTGTTTTTCCTTTTTGACCTATAGAAAGAGAAAAAGATTGAAGGTTAATTAAGTTTAAAAATGCTTCACAAATGATTGATAAATGTTGAAACTGCCCTTGTTGAATTAAGCAAGGAAAAAAAAACTAAAGCAAAAAAAAAAAATAAAAAAATCTTCGTTCTTGCCAGGACAGAAGGTCATAGAATATTGAGAGTAAAGAGCATCTGAGACAGAAATGAGGCATTTACATTCATTTCACACTCTCAGATATGAGACTGCATGCAATAACAAGGGAGAACAATTTAGTGGATTAAGCAAAATATATTTCAGACCAAGTGAATGCACTGAGCACTGGAGCACAAATAGGAGACTAAATGAAAGCTGGTGTTTTTTTTTTCTGTTCAGTGCACTGCAATTGCTTATGATAATGATGATAACACTTGCTATGAAGCTCATATTTATAGATTACAACAAACACACAAAAACAGTTGCATTTATAGCTTTTTATAAGGTGCAAATGATTGCTTGTTAATATTTTATAACATTTAATAATGCCTCATAAAGCTGTAATAATGTCCCTTAAGTCACACCAATCAGCCAAAGCATGAAAAAAACTTTAGCATTAGAAGAGGATCTTTTGGGTGCTGTGAGATGTCTGGTGAATCAGGCTTGTTTGTCTGGTGCATCCCATAGGTGCTTGGAAGCCAGGTTGGTGGCCTTGGACTCTTCGCCTGCTGGGTGCCATGTGTGGTGAGCTGTGATGTATTGGGTGTTCTGGTGCCTTGAGTTTTTTTCAGCAATTAGTGCTGCATTTGCTTTTCTTTACTATTAAACTGGACAACTGCTCAGAGGCATAGTGAGATAGAAATGTAAGTCACTCTGGATAAGGTTGTCTGCCAAATTTAAAATGTAAATGTGTGCTTCTAACTTTGTGGCTACGTTTTGGAGAAGAAATCAATATGAGCATGATGGTGAGGTGTCCACAAAATCTTGGGCATATATTGTGGTGTATTTGTATTAATACTCGCGCATAATAAAATTTGTATAAGGTCATAATCATGGGATTTTCATGCAATAAAATGTATTATAGTTTTTTTCTCCAGTGTTCTAAATGTTTTTACCAGCCATTCAATAATTACATTGTGAGCCACAGACCTAGCCTTCCCTTTACAATCCACATTTAAATGACATCGGGTTTTCACATGTTTTGTGGTCCAGAAATTGAATATAAAGCTCATCTTGATACTCAGTCTTTGTATAATAAAATACAAGTCACACGGTATAAGGGTGACTGCCAAATGCTGTAATGTAAATGTGCTAAAGCCTTTAAACAATAGGTGACCTGTGCATAATAACAAATAACCTGTAAAACGTATTAAACGTATTACCGCATCTTTGAGTGCATAAAGTCCATTGAACTCTTAATTATATACAGGTCTTATGATATTACAGTAAATAATCTCACTTTAACATTAGGCATAAGTAGATTCCTAGCTTTTGTTATCGGCCTGTCATGATTAATGTTCTGATCATCCATTTCTTTCATTTCATCCAGTTCATCCATTTCCTAGCCCTTTTCCTTGTCTGATATACTGCCTTTTAATAAAAACAGAAAACCTGCACAAGTCTGTCTGCCTAAAGACATTACCATAGTCATTTTTTCCAGAGCATTATGTAAAGCTTCAGTATACAGTATAGAGCTTAAATAAAGGGATAATGGCGGCTCACTGAGGCTTCCAATGGGTGCTATACAGTAGATTACTTTAGAAACTGCTATAATTAATTTTCTTTGCCTTGCTCTTACATTCTCTATTCTCCTTTTATATTCTATATTTACAGTCAGCAAGTAATGTGAGAAACAAACTGTTAGGTTTAAGATGACCCACGATAGACATGATGTGTCTGAAGATGATGTGTCTGAAACTCTGTGTTTATTATCAGCAAAGAGACCATATTTAAGCCTTTGGCCAGGTCACGTACTCCCAGTACATCAAAAGAACAAATGTCATTAACATGTAAGTCATAGAGAGACTCGGAGACAGACAGTCAATAGGAAGCACATTAGCGTTTCCTGGTTAGACAAAAGGGTTAAAGCAGACATACAGTAAGCTATTGATATGTATATTCGTCTAGACACAGGCTATAGGAAGTGTTACCATATAATGAATTAGGAAGTGTAATGAGGGGGTTGTTTTATGGGTATAGAGGAAAGGTCACATAATAAATGAAAACAAAGCTTTTTGCTTATTCACCTATTCTTCCACTACATACAGAGTTTCTATCCGTCACATCTTTGTAAAGAACAGGGGGAGATTGATAAGCAAGAAGTAAAAGACAAAAGAGAATGAAAATATAAATAAAGCAGCGCATTAATTTGTCTCAGAAAGCATTGTCTTTGAAAATCTTTCTTAAAGCTTTTAATGTAAAAAATCTGGCAAAGCATCAAGAAAAAAAACAGATTTGTTGTGTTTTAGGTCGACTTGGCTTTGATGATGTAATTACCATAGTTCCTGATGGGGGTCAGACTCAGGCTTTTTAGACCCACTAATAAAATGTGGAACCTCTGTTCAGGTTCTCCGCTGTCCTCTCGCCTCCTAAAAAGAGGTCAATAAGCAGATCAACTACAATAAATAGTCTTTGAGTGCATGCATAGGTAATATGTCCCTAAATTAATTTAGATCAACAAACACAGATGCGTTCCTGCATGAGTACAGTAAAACACCTTCATATTTAATAATATGCTTTACAAAAGAATCTTTAAACCGCCATGCATGTACAGTACTGTGCAAAAGACTTAGGCACATGCAAATAAATGCTGTAGAGCAAGATTGTCGTCACAAAAAAGGGGAGAAAAACGATAAAGCCCAGTAAAAGGTAATTAATGAGACAAAGTTTAAACTAAGTTTAACTTTTTTACTTAAACTAAGTTGGTCACTTTTTTGTGGTGGAATACTGATGTTTGAAAATCAGAAATGTTTTTGTACTAACTCAATAGTAAAGTCCTAAAATAAAAGTAGGAAAGTTTGTACTAAAAAGCACAGGGTGCCTAAGACTTTTGCACAGCATTGTATAATTGGAAAACTGTTCAAAATCCAGCAATTTATCCACTTCAGTAGCTCAAAATCTTAACCTTAACACAAACTTAAAGTTGTGTGACTCACTCATTATGTTTTTTAGCTACTACTAAAAAAAAGTTTTTATCACTACTGAACGGGATCAGCATCATCAATTAACAGGAAGATGTTTGGCAAGAAATAATAATCAACAGTCTTAATGTGAGGGTCCTACAAGCATATACAGTAGCTGGGAGAAAACGTAATGTCCTCAAATGGGATCAGTGCGGTTTTATGGAAGCAATTTTCCTCACATAGATATTCAGTAGAATATGTGATTCACGATTTAAAGTATTATATAAAGTACACACACAGTTGTACTGGCTAGAAAGATGTCCTTGGAATTGAACTTTAATAAATTTTATTTCAATAAATTGTGCCTAAGAATGAAAATTCCTTTATGATAAAGAAAATGAAGGATCGGTGTTGTAGATGAGGATGGGTGTTTTAAATCTTTACATACCTTTAATGATTTATACACATCAAGTAGCCTACATTATTATTATGATTATGATTATTATTATTATTATGTCTAACTTAAAAACAGGTGTGCTGGTTCACGGTTTGCAATTTGATTGTTTCTAAGACTTTATCTTTCCTGCATGTGTTCTGAATGCTAGTAGTCCTGTAATGTCATTAGAGAAAACACAATCTCCCTCCCACACCATGGAGGCCATTTTCATCATTTGTTTTCATTACTTGTTCTTTTCCAGGAGTACTACTTCTTCTTATTTCTGCTTCAGTGCTTTGATGATTGATAAACTACATATCTGTGGTGGGAATACTTATTCGAAACCACACATTCACAAACACAGGGGGTCTACAGAGGGCTACTCTGTGTCTTGGTGAGGTCTAACTGAAACATATCATGGCTGGTCTCTGTTGAAAAGGTCAAATGGAGGAAGAGTGAAAGCGGATGAACTTTCCTGATATTTGGGTTTGTGCTGAGTTTAATGTCACTCTGCCCCAGAGAACAAAGGAATACATTAAAGAACTAGCTCTCACATGAAACAAAGCAAAAGAAATGAACACACACACACACACACCTATATACTTACAGTCACGATTCTATAACTGTATCTTATTCTTCAGCAGTTTTGATGCTTGAGGCTATTTCAAGGTTTCTACATTAGTGTATACTCAACAACACCTCAAATCATTTACCATATTGCTTTGTATGCTTAACTATCCAGCTGCAAGCCGAAAGTTTTGTGCATCAAAAATTAATACAGTGGTGTAAAAAACTATTTGCCCCCTTGCTGATTTCTTATTCTTTTGCCTGTTTGTCACACAAAATGTTTCTGATCATCAAACACATTTAACTATTAGTCAAAGATAACACAAGTAAACACAAAAT
>JAOVVB010000043.1:22287394-22300542 GCA_028570985.1 Heterobranchus longifilis
TTACTCGTTTATAAATCACTCAATGGCCTAGGACCTAAATACATTGCAGATATGCTCACTGAATATAAACCTAACAGGGCACTCAGATCGTTAGGATCGAGTTTAATAATTATTTTCTTTTCTTTTATGTAAGGCACTTTGAATTACCATTGTGTATGAAATGTGCTATACAAATAAACTTGCCTTGCCTTGCCTTGTTGTCCAACATGAGTACCTGACTAATGGTCTTGTGGCTAAATGAGCAAATCCCCACAGCCTTGCTCCAAAATCTAGTGAAAAGCCTACAGCAAAGGCAGGAATAAATCTGAAACGGGATCTTCGTACAAAACTTGTTTGTTTCAATGGAAAGCCAAGCGAAACAAGTTTGCAAATTGTTTGTGGGTATTTTGCATTCTCTGCAAGATTTAGTAAAGACATAGCACCACGGGTTCCAAGAATGTTAGCAAGCCCGGCAACAAGAAAAAAGCTAAGCCACTTTCAGTTTAGTTTTTAAAGCAGCTGGTGCAAAAAGGAATCATAAATTATGGTTAAGTGAGATTTAATGTTTATTTATTTCACATTTTACTTAATTTACATGTCTTTTATAAATGTTTTAATTGTTTTTCATTGCAAAAATATGATTTAAGTGTTGGAAATTGGTAATATTAGTAATATTTTTGGGTGGCTGGAACAGATTATCTGCACTTGCATTATTTCCTATGGGAAAATGCGTTTCGCAATACAAAATTACGCCTTATGAACTCACCTCCGGAACGGATTAAATTTATATGCCAAGGTACCAATGTAATTGCATAAATAAAATATTTAAATTGCTTATAAAAAAGATATAGTTGTAATCTTACCCTAAAATATTACTCTCAGTGAGGACTTACAAGTGCCAGCAATAACAGAAGCCCTGTTAAAAATAGTTAACTTTTTAGGCATCCGTGGGTACGTTTCAAAACCTTTTATTAAATATTAAACCACTAATTAAGAAATCTGACCTTGACCTCTGTCAACTGTCCAACTATAAGCCGATATCAAACCTCCCATTTATCTCCAAGGTCCTAGAAAAGGTAGTAGTGCAGCAGCTATAGTCATATCTACATAGAAATAGCTTTCAAGAACTGTCAGGATTTAGGCCTCATCACTGCACAGCATCTGTTAAAGTAGTTAATGACCTTCTACTGGACTCTATGCTTGTGTTACTTGACCTTAATGCAGGTTTTGTCATCATTTATCATAGCATTCTCTGTCATAGATTAGAAAATGTAGTAGGAATTAAGGTAACTCAGATCCTATTTGACTGATCAGTTTGGAAATTTAAATGGTGACTATTCTGCATGTTCTCAAGTGAAGTTTGGTGTTAGACAGGGTTTGGTGTTTTTGACCCACTGCTATTTGTCTTTCTCTCTATTTTCATGCTTCCTCTGGAAAACATAAGTCATAAGATTGCTATTAGTTTCCACTGTTATGCTGGTGACACAGACACACAGTTAAAGGTCTAGGCAAAGCCAGAAGAGATAAGACAGCTTAAGCAACGTGTGAAGGACATAAGAGAATGGATGCAAATTAATCCTCACAAGACAGAAGTACTGGTATTAGGACCACAAGCAGCTAGAAGTAAGCTTTCTGATCTCACAGTAACTCTGGATGGTTTGAAATCTTGTACAAAAGTAAAAAAAAAAAAAAAAAAAGCTTGGTGTGATTATAAATACCAATCTTTCATTTGAAGTAGATAATATTACCATGATAGCATTCTTTCATCTCAGAAATTTTGCAAAGATGAGTAGTATGATGTCACAAAACAATGCAGAAAAATGTGTTCATTATTATTGTATATTATTGTATGTATTATTATTTATTTATTGTAACGCCTTACTGTCTGGTTGTTCAACTAGGTGCATAAACAAGCTTCAGTTAGTCCAGAATGCAGCGAGAGTCCTTACTAAAACAAAGAAGATATGATCACATCACCCCTATCTTATCCACACTGCATTAGCTCCCAGTGCGGATCTGGGGGACTCATCGACATAGAGTATTATGGTGAACTGGTGGTGGTTCAGATGTTGTCTTCCCCACTCACATTGATCACTCAGGTTTGTTGATGATGGAGTGGTTGCCTTACTGGTTGTATTACTTCCCAGGGAGCACTAATGTCTGTGTTTCCTTCTAGCTCTCCCTTTTAGTTATGTTGTCATAGATAGTCCTGCTGGAGTCCGTGCACTAAATATACTGTACATTCACCTTATACATCATGTGACTGTGACCATTTCTATCCCTCTCTTCTTGACCATATTCTCTCTCTCTTATTTTCTCTTCTCTTCTTTTCTCTTCTCTCTCTCTCCCTGTCTTTCTCTGTCAACTGGACCTGCCTGACTCGTCCTCGTGCTCCGTTTCTGGTTGGAGATGTCGTTGCATGGAGCCTCCGTGTGGTCCGCTTGGGATGCATTGGTGACTGGGACTCAGCTGATGCAGACTGCTGTTCTTTGAGGACTTGTGACTGATGTCGCTCAATAATTCAGGACTGGAATTTTCTACAGTTTTGTACCTGAGGCCCCAATTCAAGTCAATTCAATTTAATTCAATTAATTTGTATAGTGCTTTTAACAATTGTCATTGTCACAAAGCCGCTTTACACAATTTTAAAAAAAAAACTCGTAAAAGAATTATTTAAGTTTGTATGAAATGTGAATGTGTATGAATCAAAATGGTTAGATACTGTAGTCCCTGATGAGCAAGCCGAGGGCGACAGTGGCAAGGAAAAACTCCCTGAGATGTCAATAGGAAGAAACCTTGAGAGGAACCAGACTCAACAGGTACCCATCCTCATTTGAGTGAAACAGAGAGCAGGAGTTGATCTGCATTTATCCTGTGTGTTAGGTGGCAGGCAGTTCAGTATAACAGTTGATGTTAATTGATGTTAATATGGAGTCCAGGTAGTTATTGGAGGCTCAGGTAGACTCAAGTGAGAGTGGGACCGTATATTTTTCATCTAAAGATATCACTCCCTCATCGTTTATACCACTTTTTCCTGTATACAGTGTCATGGTGGCCTGGAGCCTAGAGCAGTCTTTCTTTTGCTTTTATAGTCTGGTGCCAAGAAACTTTTTGCTGTGTAGCATAATTCAGGAAGACGAGAAGAACAGGAAGTGGAGAGCAAAGTTCTTAAAGCAATGCTCAATATTACATTAAACAAGTTAATAGTTCTGTAAAGCGTTGTAGGCAAGTTTTCCTTTTTGTGCTATATACAGTAGCAAAGGGTTTTCTGACACCAGACCATAAAATAAGTGGGTCACAGAAAAGGTGGAATTTGGATCATAACAATCTCCAGAAATGTATTTCTTCTTCTTTTACCCCTAGAACCCCTTTAAAAGCAATAATTTACTTTTATATAACTTAATGTACGGGTTTTTTTAAGGGTTGTCCATAGCCAGATAAATACGATGTGATGGGCATGTTACCAGGAGTAATAAGAACAAAGAAACGTGTATATTTCCAACATGGTAAAATAAGTAACAGCGGAAAGGAGAATAAATATCGGCACAGCTTGGCGAGCGCGCGCCTTCCGTGTGGCGATGAGTCACGTGCTGTCAAGTCGTGCTCGTCACATGATCAGCTGATCTCCGCTTCCTCTCTCTGTCTCTGGATGGCTGCAGGATTTTCAGGTGCCTCTGGTTCAGCGTTCGTTTATACTTTCATCCAAACGCCTTTCTAACCACGACAGGCTGTAGGTTACCCGCGGCTGCGCACGTTTAGGTCGAAAAACTGGCGCTTTTAGTCGAGTGGATGATGAACGGCCACGCAATTCTCTACACCGGGGTCACTCTGGCCTTCTGGAGCACCATCCTCATCGTCGGTATGTCCCCATCTGTCCATTACTGCTTTACCGCTAGTCCTTCAGCTTGTCTACGATCGTTTCTGTTTCTGTCAGGATATCATTTGATTCGGAAGATTTACAGACTATCTGACTCGTTCTGTCGTCCAAGGTTAGCATTGCTAATATACTGAGCTAGCATGTAGCATAGCATAACATAGGATATGATAGGCTAGTCAGGATACACTGCCATGTCTCACACATCGGCTGTTTCTTTATTTTTTAATAAAAATTATACTCCTGAGAAATAAAGGCATGTTAAAGGCATGTGTTGTAGGTTGTAATCAGTACTTTAGAGAGCTCTCGCGCACTACCTACGTCCTATCTTGCTAGTTAGCACCTAGCCTAACGGCTGAAATTATGCTGCCTGCCTTCTCACAAAAATGCCACCATCGCGTGAATTCACAGATTCACACTAAAATGGTAAATTCCAAAGGTGTAAATATACTATAACAACAAATTGAGCATGGTTTGAATATAAATTTTGACATATTTTTTGAAGGCTTTAAGAGTAGCCTTTTTGCTGTCAGACCACTATCCCCATTGAATAATGCTTCTACCAAACAAGATTTCTTATCAACAATATTTTAAATAATTCTTTTGATTGTGTAAAGCTGCTTTGCGACAATGTCAATTGTTAAAAGCGCTATACAAATTCAAAAACATTTAAAGAAACAATTATCAGTGTTTTCATGTCAGCTCCCTTAAATACAAAAAAAAAAAAAACACCAGCCTTAACATTTAAATATTTTTTTTTTCTGTTTGCAAATTCCTTTTGCTGACCAGGCCAAGGTTGTGAAAATGTAACACAAGAGAACTGTATGTCAAAAAAAGAGGAATAATGTTTTTTTTTCTTCTTCGTTGTTTAATGGCAGTTGGAATGCAGTAGGTTGCATTAACGCCAACTGTAGGCTTGTTCATCATCTTCCTGTCCTTTTAAAGCAGATTTTCCAAATATTAAAATTGTCAAATGCATCCTTCATTAATCTTGTCATTATGTGTCTTGAACTCTTTGACTCCTTTATTCGGTACTTCCACACTTTCTTCTTGTCACATTTTCCTCTCAGTACCGCTCACCTATAGATCTCGCTCTCCTCAGCTTCACTGTCCTTTAAAGCCGACTTTCCAGTTCAGTCTTCATTATAAAATGTCCAGTGCATTCTTCCTTGATCTTGTCTTTACTTGTTCTGTGTATTGAACTCTCTTTCTTTATCTGGTAGTTCCAAACACCCTTTCTTCTCAACACATTTCTTCTCAGTACCACTCTTTAGTTAAAGTTCTGTAGCTTGCATCACCGCCACGTATAGATCAACTCTCTCTCTCTCTCCCCTCAGCTTTTCTATCCTTTAAAGCTGACTTTCCAGTCCAGTCGCTCTCAAAAACAAAATTAAATGCTTCATTCCATGATCAGGGACACGCCATTGTCAGTCTTTGTATGCGCAGAACCTTTAAGTAGCAGAGACCAATAATGGGACTGGCAGAACACAGGCCTTAATGTTAACATTTACTCCTGATTAACAGGATATCTTGTTGTTTTTGTTTGCAAATTCTCTTTACTGAAACAGCCAAGGTTGTAAATCTGTAAAACAAGAGCACTGTATGTCATAAAGGGAAATAACTTTTTCAAATTATAATTTCTAGCCACCTTAACTGAAAATATTACCGCAGCATCAGGATATATTTTCTTCTTTTGCCTTTGTGTTTTAACTATATACCTATTCCTCCCTTAAAAAATCACCTGAAATGTTCTTGATGTATGAAATTCCTTCCTTCATCAGTTAAATTAATCAGTCTGCCTTTCCAGTGAATAGGACTTACAGTGTTAGTTTGGCTGAAAAAACAGTGCAATTAAAATAGCTACAATTGTTACTTTGAGACATTCATTAATCTTCTGTAAGCACTGCGTCCTGCTCAGGCTCATGGTCGGTCTGGGGTCTGTCTAGGAATAGCGGAGGCAATGCAGGAATTCAATCCCATCTCGGATGGGATGACATCACTTTGCAGGACACAAAATGTAGATGGCCTCCTTAAAGATATTAAGTGGAACTCTCCTCGGTTATCATAACGATTTATGAACATGGCTTTGGACTGTATTAATACAAACAGTTAGTGTGCAATGACTTGTTACTGCAATCGCTTGAAGAGTTTTAGGATTGAAATTGTCGGTTTTGTCTCAATCTGAAACACAGCTCCTGGTATAGTATTGCTCTTTGCTATCAAAGGGATTTACGTACAGTCACGCTATTCGTTAACACCCAAATGAAGATGTTCTCTTTTTTGGGGTAGAAGATAATTGTTGATACTCCAATACATAATGGTATGCAGAGTTTTTAGGATATTTTTCTTTCTCTCCCCTCCATTAGTCAATCATTCATAGCTGTTAAGCATTTTAAGCCCTTTAAGTCTTTGTAGCTTGGGTTGAATGAGGAAGGAACAATCCTCATGTGAGTGTGAGTTATCACACACATCCTCAATGGAGCAAACACTTCATGGACCTCTTTTTAGCTGTGGAAAATGTTCATTACATTTTAATCAAATCTTTTAAACTTTGTTCATGCTTCATAATGCAGGAAGTTGTCTCAGTTAGATCACATTTTAACCTTTCTGCCTTTTATGGAAAATGTGTATTTTATGATGGTATAAATTTGTATGCTTTCTTCAGATTCCTGTTTGATTAATCTGTGTTTCACGTTTCTCATCAGGAATCTGCTATACGATTTTTGACCTCGGGTTCAGGTTTGATGTGGCATGGTGAGTCTCATTATTAAATTATAGGTATCTTCAAGCAGATGCATTCTGTTGGAATACTCTCTCAAAGCTGACTTTTATTAATATGTTCATTATTTATTACATCAATTAGAGCAAGAATACTATCATTTATTTATTAATTTAATGACTTTGCATCTTATTTGACAGGTTTTTAACAGAGACGTCCCCGTATATGTGGGCCAACCTTGGAATTGGCCTGGCCATCTCACTGTCTGTGGTTGGAGCGGCTTGGTAAGACATCACTCTGTTTCCTCTTTTCACGTTCTTTCACAACCAAAGAGCTCACAGTGGAGACAGGGGAAATTTTATGATGTGGAAAAAGCTGAAATTTCCATATTTGTACTTATCTGAATGCTCTTTAGCAAAGACTGTGTACGTGTGGCAAATTTCTGCTACATTACACCCGAAAAGGAAAATCAATTGACTGCTGCTCTCTAACCATTTGTATTATATAAGAGGGTTGTTCAAGTCAAACCAGGACTTTTTATTGCGCAAAATAACAGTTGGGTAAAAACTCCCTTTTTTTCTCTATATAATCTCCTACTTATCCCAGCATATCACTAGTGCTTGGTTACCATCAAGGTAGAAAGTTTTCTCAGAGTGCTGGAGCTATGCTCAGACTGCCTGCTTCATGTCCAAAATGCTGGCCTCCCTGGAAATCCTTTAATGGTCCAAACATGTGAAAATGGATTAGAGTGAGGTCAGGACTGTACAGGGATGGGGTGTAACTCCACAGTCGAGTTTATGTGCAAGTGATGTTCATAAATGATTGTGTGTACAGTTCTCACAGACAGATGCATCTTTCCTGCAAGTTTGTGACAAGTTATCTGTTGATTTTAAAGGACATGCATTTCACTCACTGAATGTTTACAGGAACAACTGCAGTGGGCTCTGAGTTACCTCAGCCAGGATCATTGTTCACTGATGTATGGCCTTCTTTATACCGTTTGCACCTTTCAAATGTTTTACTGCGGCTAAGAGTCTCATCACAGTATGCTTTAAGACTTCATTCACATAGTTCCATCACAAGTCCCGGTTTGTCTTGAAAACCCCACGTAAATTAAAAATAATTAGGTTATACAGTAAATTTTTGTTTTAAGGCATTTGGCAGATACCCTCGCCTAGAGCAACTTGCATTTTCTCATTATACATCTGGGACCTTCTGAACCGTAGTCCAGTGATTAACCACTGAGCTACCCATGACCCAAAAGATTAGCAGATGTATAAGCACATCCATTATATTAGTAATAAGCATGTTCTGCATTTTTATCTCTGCAGGGGAATTTATATCACTGGCTCCAGCATCATCGGTGGAGGTGTCAAGGCTCCGAGAATTAAGACCAAGAACCTCGTCAGGTTTGTTTTATCTTCGTTCTGTCTTTAAAAAAAAAAAAATTATGATTTATTTCATGTGAGTATTGCTGACATTGTTATATAATCTTTGCTCTGCAGTATAATCTTTTGTGAAGCTGTTGCAATTTATGGGATCATTATGGCAATTGTCATCAGTAACATGGCCGAGGTGAGCTTTTTAAAGTGAAAGTGTAACTATTTGACTGGCTTGTTTGTCTCATCACAAATAAGTGGGAAGCTTTTTCTTTCTTTTTTTCTCCCTAGAAAATAAATAAATAAATAAAGCATTTAAATTGGATTTATTTGCTAAAAAGCTGTGTTGAAAGTATTTTATCAATATATTATTCTGAACTTTCTACTGTACCCTAGGTTTTTACTGGCACAACTCCAGAAACAATTGGAGCAAGGAACTACCAAGCGGGTATAAAAATCACAAAAATTTACAAATTTATCGTTTACTTAATGATCAGAACAAAAATCCCCCATTTTAGAGATGAATTTATTTTAGTCAAATCATTTTGTTGTGCTGTATTTCCAGGCTACTCCATGTTTGGGGCAGGTCTCACTGTTGGCTTTTCCAATCTCTTCTGTGGAATCTGTGTTGGCATCGTGGGCAGTGGGGCTGCTTTGGCTGATGCCCAGAATGCCAGCCTATTCGTTAAGATTCTCATTGTGGAAATCTTTGGTAGTGCCATCGGGCTGTTTGGAGTCATTGTAGCCATCTTGCAGGTCAGTATTCTCATAAGAGAGAATTCTCTCTCCATAAAGAAAAGGGAATGTACTTTATACTGATGAGACATAATGATATATGAAGCCCTATAATGAAGCCTTTCATGCGTCTAAGGAGAGAAAATATATTTTACTGAAACCATGATGTTCCTTTTTTTTCTGTTGCAACACTTGCAGGGCATCCTGTTTTCTGTAATTGACTTAGGAACGTGACACAAGCTGTATTTTTTTTTTTTTTTTTTTTTTCCCCCCCACCATTTGCCTTGTGAACTTTTTTTTTTTTTCCCATACAATAAATCCCACTTTCTATGTTTGATTCGATACGAGACTGCAGTCTCGTCTGTGATTGGTTAGGTGCTTCACTACCTCTTGTTCCTCCTTCTTCAACCAGAGAATGGATTAAAGTAAAGGCAGGTGGTAGAGAGTTGTTGGCAAAATTTCCTCCCCAGAAACTCAAGTCACCTAATGTGGGACAAACATACTATTGTCTATGTACATTGTTCATTTCTAGGCGAACCACAAAAATCACATGTGTACATTTGTATGGCATTAGGTAGATGCACTTATCTCATTTATACAACTGAGCAGTTGAAAGTTAAGGTCCTTGCTGAAATGTCTAACAGTGCCGGCTTGGCCAGACTGCATTTAATCCCATGACACACCACACACAGCCATGGGCTACAACTGTTGCATTCCTAGTATCAGGCCACTCCTGAACCAGAGACAACACCATCAGAAGTATCTTACCTGGGCTAAGAAAAAGAACTGAACTGAAGTGCAGTGGTCCAAAGTCCTCTTTTCAGACTAAACAAGATCCCAAAGTCTGGAGGAAGAGTATAGAGACACAGTTGATTGAAGTCCAGTGTGAAGTTTCCATAGTCTGTGATGATTTGCAATGCTATGTCATCTACTAGTGTTGGTCCATTATGTTTTGTCGAGTCCAAAGTCAATACAGCCATGTACCAGGAGATTGTTCTATGGTGTCAAGCAAAGATGAGAAGCACTTGACCCACCAATACAGATGACCTGAAAGCTGCTATCAGAACAACCTGGTCTTCAAAAACACCTTAGCAGTGCCACAGGATGAGCGCTTCCATGCCTTGCCGCATAGATGCATAGAGCCCCAACCATGTATTGAGTTCATATACTGTATGAACATAAATATAGAAATTTTGAAAAAAAATAATGACTCTAAATTATGACGTTGTCACTTTTTAAATTAAATTACCAAAAAAAAAAAACTTAAATTTAAGATGCATTGTATATGCTCCTACCAAATTTTAAGTTAATATTGAGTTTTTTGTTGCACTCATTTTCATTATATTTGTTCCTTATTTTCATCTGGCCAGACTAAACATGTATACGAATCAAATAAAATAAAAACATTAATAAAAACATTATTTATTAGTCACATCCTGGAGATCGATCTTATATATTTAGTTAAATTATCAATTATCAAAATATCAATTATCTGCAGGTATAGTTGATAAATCTAAACGTTCTTTAAATATTAATATTGTTTAACACTTTTTTTCCTTCTTTTTTCAGACGTCGAAAGTAAAAATGGGAGATTAAAGAATACGGCGTCTGCGAGACAAACAACGAAAAAAAGACGACGCTGTGTTGGATACACGGCCCAACTATGTAAATACATAGTAAATTATTTAAATGTATTTTGTTTCCCCCCCTTCTGTGTCTGTTTTTAACCGTTGTTTACCGCAGATTGAAACATTACACCACTTTGTCTTAAAGGAATGCATGTTTAAATCAAACACAGCTCTTTAAGACACACAAATGAAACCTCAGAAGAAGAAATGTCTTCAACAGGTGTGATGTTGGCCCTATTATTAAAGTATGAGAGTTGTATTGATATCTGGAAGTTATTTTATTTAAATTGTATGAATACATGTGTACAAATGCATACAGATATATATAAAGTAGGTAGAAGATTCTGTAGAGTAGAATCCCGTCATGTCAACAACGTCCAGACTTCCAACATTTTAACTCCCCGAAAGATTACACGGTACTTTGGTGAAAGTTTTGAACTTTTCTAGGGCTGTGTAGCTTGCTGTGATTTGCTGTTCTGTACAACACAAAAAGTGAAATGTTGTTGTTTGTAATGTAGTATGGCTGTCTGAGGTGTTATTATTCCATGGTATGGGGATGCGTTTGTCAGATCTATAGTAAATCCTATAGCCAGGATAATTCTGGACACTTTAAATATTGTTCATTCTTGTGTGTGTTGTATTCATTCTTCTGCAGAGTCATTAAAAGCACCAGGACACGGCTTGTTTATCAAATGTTCCCAAATTTAGTTTTAATAGAGTTTATACTTGAATTGGCACCAGGATACACTTAAGCTGTGATTGGTTCAGAATGAGATGATGTATAAATCTAGTGTTTATAAGAGCATTCCATATTTCTTCTGTTATACATGGTCTTTGGGGGTTTTCCTCCCATGTTTTTTTTTCTTTTTTTTTTAATGTTGGAAGATGCACAGAAAACTGTATTTAAACTTTCCTATTCAGAAAATATTGTCCAGCCCACTTAGTTCTGTAGGTACGTCTCTCTAGAGACAGACTCTCAGTTATGGTTGCCACTGCAGAGGATTTGTTTTGTGCTCAGATAGTTTCTGATGGCTTATATACACTTTTGGTGAAAATGTTGCATGCAGTTACAGCTATTCTTTTCCACAGATCAAGACTGTACTGTTTACAGATAATGACTCTATATTTTGTTTCTGTATTAATGTATCGGTGTCGTCCTGGGACATGCAATACAAAGCGTTTTGGAGAATTCTAGCGTCTAATGAATGACCTAAACCTTAACTCCACACAGTCTGCTCCAAGATGGCTCTTTCAACTCCCCAGGTTAATTGTCAGCATTAGTATGTGTGGCTCAATATAAAATGTCTGAATTATTGCAACAGATTTTTTTTTTCTTTCAATCACACTGGAAGCCACAATCCTTTACAAAAACATCACGGATGCTTTCATTTAGTGTGTACACTTTTATTTCGAAGCATTCCACTAATTTATCTTGATGTCAGATTTTGGAGGTAAAGAAGACCCAATTAGCAACCTAGTCTCTTTTAGGTTCCTGGTCCCTTGCTAATAGGGGATGTCCACATCTATGCCTGACTGTCTGCTTGTAGTTCTTGATTCTCACTTGACCAGGCATCTGGTGCTTGTATTTGTTTTTGTGGTGATTTTCATTGTTTTGAAATTGTGGAAAAAAAAGTGGATGCTGTTGACTTTCATAAATGGTCCTCGAACAAATAAATACATCAACCCTGATGTCCAGCTTTGGTTCCCATGTCAATCTTTTGTGAATAATTCTCAACATGTTATCAGACACGCTAAGCTTATTGCTAGTTTATTTGTACTGTGGTTCCTTCAACTTCATGCCACTTTGCCTTTAAGAACAGGCACTGACATTATCCTATTAAGGCAGGAATCCTACTGCCCTGTGTAAACATTATGATGTTTTAGGGCAAATAATATCTAAATAATAAAATCTAATTAGTAGTGTTTGTTATACAGAAACTTTTTTTTTAATAAACATACTGTAAACATTAGGTGAGGAAAATGGGATTATGCAGTGGATGATCCCTGCACACTATTGTAATGTTTAAAACTGCTAAAAACAGGCTGCTACAGTGCGAGTGTATGTATGTGTGTGTTTGTGTACCCTGCAATTAATTGGCACCTACCTTGTGCCTTCACAGGCCCCCCTGTGACCCTGTATACAGTATAAAGCAGTGTGAGTTTATAGTATGTCAGTTACGATTAGACAGTTAGACTGTCTCCTTATTCATGTGCGTCCCAAAAAAAAAATAGACCCTTTTCTATAAATTTCATCCAGCATCAGAATGTTTATAGCAACATTTAAATTAAATGAACTCCAAAGATCATTTATATTTGCTTATATAATTGCTAATATACAGTGCATTCAGAAAGTCTTACTGCAGCGGCCACGTAGTGTAGTAGTAGTGCGTTGATGCGCTTTTGTTTGGGGCCACCAGTCTGTTGTATGTATTGGAGAAGTTCTTTGCTTTGCGTCAGCCGTTTGTTTTTGTGTGAAAATGTTAACCATCGAAGAATGTGTTTTTCTAAAGCTGGCAATGAGTACAGATTAAGTTCATGGAAAATTTCAAGCAGCTTTTCCCGGAGACAAGAATACTCTACACACCGCGATACTGTGCGAGATTCAATAAATAAATGAGTGAGAATAGTAATGAGTTTCATTAAACAAATATTTTCCCATAACATGCTCTATGCAGCCACTGCAGAGGGACATTTTGAATGCATGTTATGATAAATATACTCAGCCAAAAAAGAAACGCCCCTTTTTCAGGACTGTGAATTTCAACAATAATGTAAAAATCCAAATAACTTTACAGATCTTCATTGTAAAGGGTTTAAACAATGTTTTCCATGCA
>JAOVVB010000043.1:22349271-22359352 GCA_028570985.1 Heterobranchus longifilis
CACACCAGATCACTGCTTAATGCACAGTCTTATTAGCAGCCTTGTGATTCTTTCCCAATTAGAGCTCGAGGTTTCCCAATTTGTTTGTTTGCAGAATGTGTCCCTCGGCTTATTGCTATGTCTTGTGATGATAATGAGGAATCCTGTTAGGTTGAGCAATCAGCTGAACCTTAGAATTATCGTCATAATGAAAAAAATACATTACTAGTTTATCCTGTATTCCATCATTTGCGCATGAGTTTCGGAGATGCTCAGCTCCTTTAAAAGCATTAGACGACCTGAATCACATTACAGCAGAGTTTTTTTTTTTTTTTTCCTTTTTTTTTCTTCTCCAAAGGCCATGTGGTTTGAAAACAATGAGATCTGGCAGATGCTGCACAATAGTTTGTCTAAAACAAAGTCTGTCCAAAACAAAGCCGTCTGTGCAACCCATCCCATGCTTCTGTTTCACCCTGTCATTCTGTGCCAGGCGTGAATATGGCAGCATTTTCACAACTTTATTCAAATTCCACTGGAATGCTATTCAGAAAACATGGTTGTGCGCTTGCGTGTCCCTTATGTCTTATTAATGAGCATGAATATTTTGTTGCATGGCTAAGTACAGTAAATCATTTCAAAGGGTCTGTTTGCCTGTGTGTAGTTACAGTATGCATGTTCTGTGGATGATGCCCTGTGTTGGAATGGCATCACATTCGGGGTACATTCCCAACATGTGCTGGTGCTCTTGAGATTGGGTCTGTCTACACGGTGTCTTTGTGGCCACCGAAGATGAATGACACAACATATTGGAACGTAATCCTTTAATTTGCGATTGCATGTTCACATCCTCATGGTGCAGCTAAGACAAAAATCAAACGTAATTTCAATCCCTGTTTAAGTTTGCATTTTCACTGTCAACGAGCTAGATTGGTGAATCAAATGCTGTGGAAGGGAATTTGAAAGACATATTTCTCAGAAAGTGACAACAAGGCGCAAACATCCAACAGCCCCGTGTTCCAGTGGTGCTACAGTATGTGTGTGTTTTTTTTCTACAGAATAACCAAATTTGCAGTCTCGAAGCGAGTCGTTTACTTAAATAAAGTTTGTAAATCAAGCATCCTTAATAATAGAGATTTTGAAAGGCAGCTTCTCAACAGCTCAAGAACAGATCTCACACCCCAAACCAATCACTTGTGATTTGTTCCCTTCGGTAAACAGTAAAATGTCCTTAGCAATTGTTATCGTGATATTTTTTCCACAAATCTCCTGAAAATACCATCACGAGAACCTCCAGCTCGCAGCATTTGATTGACAGGTTAACTTCACTCACTCATTTTCTCTACCACTTTCTCCTGTATTCAGGGTCGCTGGGGGCCTGGAGCCTATCCCAGGAGACATAGGGCATGAAGCAGGGTACACCCTGGACAGGGTTCCGAACTATCACAGGGCAGGCGTGCACACACATTCATACACTATAGGCAGTTAGTTTGTGAGTGCATGCAAACTTCATGCACACAGAACCGTGGGAATTGAACCGGGAACCTGGAGGTGCAGGACGGCATGGGGAACCATTAAGCCACCGTGCCGCCATAGATACCCTTCAATTATGGGGTAAATTCAAATGTAAGCAGAATTGGAAATAATGTAGGTGTAGTGCAAGATGAAAAATTATAAATAAAAAAATTGCTATTACGTTTTAAGTATTATGTTGGCATATACAAATTTAATATTAAAGTCAAAAGGACTTTGCATTTTGCACTTTAGTTTCGTCTTTGCATTGTACATTTCCATGGACAAAAATCCAACTACATATTTATGTTTTGCATTTAAATTCACATTTATTTTTTAACTTAACTTAGGTTTGTAAAAGAATTTTGAATGCATATCTAAATGTCTAAATAAAAATCTGAGTCTAGTCTGGAAAATGATTTAATACATGACAGTTGGGACTCCTTTTATGCACCATGTTCAGTAAAACGTTCATTTCAAATTATGGCTTTGAGTTATACAGTGGGAGGCCTCTTCGGATGGCTAAACATTATGGCTGTCATGTCTTCACAGAATTTTAGATTCTTAAAAGCAATTCTTATAACAGCTTCATTCATCATCTCAGTCCTCCCCTTATGATTTGAAACTCATCGAGATCCTTCTCCAGTTGGACATCCCCTGTGGGATCCCATGTCTACCTGTTTGGAGAGGTTTGCTGAAGCCCTCAAGTTTCTTAACTGTGCCACATCCGAAAGCCAGGAAAATTTTAACATCTTATCTCTAGTGGTCTATTAGCCATTGGTGGATGAGCCAGTCATTTTGTTTGTGCCAAAAACCTGGCCAGCCATGAACAAACTAAAGTTTAGGAAAGGATGTCAGGATGCTGATGCTGGAGTGCAAAAATGACCCAGTGCTCCCTGCATTTTTGTCCTGAATCATCATTATTCTTAAAGCACTAACACTAAAGACTGCCACACTGATTTCCCCTGATGACAAAACATTTCTAGTTCCTGTTTAAGCTCTGGTTTAGCGCTCTCAGTCTTTGTGGGCAAAATAGTGCTGTTGAAATACGCGTTACATGGAATAGCAGTACGAAAAGTACCAAGATAGTAGAGCTTAAGAGTTTAAGCACAGTTTAAGATGACATTCCTGCTGAATGTAAATGGTTATTTAATTTGTCGATTTGCACAAGTGAGCTTTAAGAAGACCCAATACCAGTAATTTATTTAATGTGTGGTGCTGGGTTTTACCCATGGTTTAAGTCAAAAATGACCTGATTTAAGATCCTGATACTATAACTCCATGGCAGAGAGAGTGGATCACATTTTCTTTTTGTTTGAAGAGTTAAAGAGATGGCAACAACAAAGAACGTGGCCTGAAGTGAAATATGAAGATATTTCTGCTATGAAGTGGATGAAAGTTGAGCCCCTAAACACAGCACCAGCATCCTATGCATGTACTGTTTTAAAGTGTTTCAGAAGATGTCAAACCTGGACAAACACCTGTCGGACAAACATTCCCGACCTTTTAAAAGGAATTCAAGGACCAACAGGTGATTGTTGACAAGTTTACTCCAGTTATACAGCCGCAAAGTTTATCTCATACCTCCATAAACACCTAAACAACCCCAAGCTTCTGATCAGGCCCCTTCAGACCGGAAACTCCCAACCTACCCCAAAATCCATCTAAAGCCCTCTCCAGATCTAAAAACAGCTAACAAATTCAACAAAATCCAGCTCAACTTTTCTTAATCTGAAGCCGCTACCAAACCGCAAGGCAAACTTAGATCTGATCTCCACAACCAACTTCAAGCTCCAGCTCAGGGCCCTCTAAGACTGAAATCCCTGACTTACCCCAACATGCAGGCAGTTTTTGGACATAAAATCGATTACCAACTCCCGACTCCAGCTTAGGCTCCTCCAAACCTAAAACTCCCAACCAACCGCAAACTCCAGCTTAGACTTTTTCAGACAAGAAACATCTGAATAAGTTCACATTCCAGCCTAGGCCTCCTCCAAACCTGAAATCCCTGTATAATCCCAAACTCCAGCCATTTCCAGAGCTGAAACCCCAGAACTCTCCTCGGCTCTTTGGTGAAAGTCTTTTGAGACTATAGGCAAGCACCGGCTTAGATGCCAGGAATGCAGGCCAATGTTTCGGTGTCCTTCATCATGCTCATCATGTCAGCTGGCTTATGGCCCAGAGGTTTGGGCTGAAGTGACAAGCAGTTAATGTGCTGAGATGTGAACCTGTATTCACTAATGAGGCTCTGCACTGGGGTTCAGCCTGAGCTCCACAGCCAGCCATTTAAACATTGATGACTCTGTCAATTTTTAACCGTCATCAAGGTTTCAGGCTTAAGTATTCAGCAGTGATACCATGCCAGTGAAAAAAAGGACTAATATTAACATTATTACTATTAATAACATTAATATATACTGTACTGTACTGTATATTACTCTTCCAATACATTTTAACAAGCACTATAGAACTACATGAGTGAAATGAAAAATGTGACAGTAACATTTTACATCTCTACAGCATAAAAATGATATTTGTCAGGATGTATAGCAGTGTATAAGTAACTGACTGCGCCATATAATGCGCCAGCTAATATTTCTGCTCATCGCATTTTAAATTGTTCCTGTTATAGGGTTCCAGATGTCCTTGCCATTGGGTAAAGAATGATGAAGTGGAAGAAAATGCACTACATTAATGTTGGATTCACAGAGAATTTACTTTGTTTAGCAGGAGCTGGTTGTAAGTTTAAGTCAAACCAGTACTTTTGATGAAATTCCATGAGTGAAGTTGTAAAGTGAAGTTGTTCGGAGGCTACTGCAGTCGATCCTGTAGTCAAGTGGAACGCCTGTCCTTGAAAATCGACGGATAACTTGTCTCCAATTTGTGCAAGCGACACGTGTCTTTGGGAACTATACACACAATCACTCTCTAGCACCACTTGCACATTACAGGAACCCTGGTGAGAGTTTTTGCCATAGTCCTGTCGTGCTCCAAGCCATTTAGCCATTTCTACATGTTTGGTTGGTTGAAGAATTTCCTTAGAGGCCAGCATTTCAGACGTGAAGCAGGCAGTCCGATCATGGCTCCGGCGTACTCGGAAAACTTTCTACCTTCATGGTATCCAAGCACTAGTGAAATGCTAGGATAAGTGCATTAGTGTAGCAGTTGATTATATAAAGAAATAAAGGGAGGTTTATTTTGCACAATCAGAAGTCCCGGGTTAACTTGAAAACCCCTCGTACTTATTCTTGTATTCTTATAATCGTTGGCCTGTTTTAAGACTGTGCATATAAATCAAAAAGCAAAAAAACAAAAAGAAAAAGACAAAACCGTATAATGGATGCTTCTGGCTACGGCTCCCATAAATAGCCAGAATTATTTAATAATAAATCTTTTGCATTTTCAAAAATAGGGCTAATATTCGAATAGAATGTGTATATATACAATCAATAAATCTCTGATCTTTAGCTGGACTTAAACTGCATTTCATTACTGTAGACCTTTTGGTTGTCCGATATTGCTGTGATTGTTTTTTCCTGCCAACTTGAACTGAGCATCAAGCGTGTACCGATGTCCATCTGCCCTGTGACAATCATGGTGTTGCAGCGCTTTAAAGTTCCTGCTGAAAGTGTTACACTAAAGAGCAGAGAGCTAATCGGGTTGCAACCTTTAAGATCCTCAAGGTTGTGGTCGGGAACCAGTGTGGCAGGATGAGGAGAAAAAAAAGAGCGTAAAGAAGGAGCAAGAGGAGCAGGTGAACTAGCGGGGCAGAAACAGGAGATGAGGACACTGCAGAGGAGAAATGTGGGAAAAGAGAAAATGCAGGATGAAATCAGGCTTCGGGGGCTCGGGTGCAGCTGTCAATCTGTGGACCAACAAGTACACGACTTTAGCAGAGAGCTCTCAAGAAGCTCAGAAAAAAAAAGCCTGAGTGTTGAGAGGATATCTCTCTGACTACAGTCTGCTGTTGTCTAGTTTTAAAATAAGCCTTGCGACGTATTTCACCATTGTTACACTGCTTGGAGTCCTCCTCAGTGAACAAATCATACAACACGAGTTGTATCCAGTCTAATATTATGCTAATAACTTGTGCATAATGCATGAAGTCTACGGCAAAGAAATGTGTCAGGCTTAACCTTGATGCAGTATCCTTGCTGTCAACCTTAGTGAAATAACTTTAATATCTTTTGGATGAAAATGAGCATCTCTAGTACTCGCATGTGTCCATTCACTTTTATCACCACCCATGGTTTAAGTCTATGTTGTGGTAATACATCGAGATTGTTGGCCTGAGCTAGACACGGTGAATTATAATCTACCTGAAGTGAGAACCCACAGGGATTTACAATGTGGCAGTGCTTCAACCACTGACCTTTACTCATGATGTCATTAAACCAGTGCCAGATCCAACCCCCCGCCACCGTCAATTCATCATCCTTTTCCTCCTCGCTGGCTGCACAGAAAGGAGAGATGAAAGAGGAACCATCTTTTCCTTCCTCAGGTCAAGGTGATGAGCAAAGCAGCAGGATACTGTATGTATGTCTGTTTCTTGATTTCCAGCTTGGCCCAGACATGTCGCACCACCAAAATGCTATCGGTGCTTTTATTCCTTATGTAGATCAATAATTTTTCCTAAGCAAATCAAATCATGGTAGCGTGATGTGGCTGAATTTTGCGCTCGCTGTCGCTCACGTCTTATCCCGCTGTTTCTTCCGAGTGGCACCAGCCAGATTTAATCGGTTTTGTTCCACGTCGATTTCACACCATGTCCTGGCAATTTCGCACAATTCGAGCTGTCTGCAAATCAGCGCCGGTGTGTTTGGTTATACAGAGAACTGTGCATGTCACAGAACCAGGCTCTTTATCCTGTCAGCATCGGCTCTTATCTTAAGATAACAGAGAAGTCTGCTTTCCAGGAAAAAGACAACCGCTGTGCCAAACCAAGAATTAGAATGAAAGAAGCGCCCCAGTTTTCTGTGTGTGCTCTATGTTGTAAGATAAAAACTCTACTGTATGACTCTTATGATTTATTGATTCTGATCTTTCTTGTTTTTGCTGGGATTTGTGTCTTCTTAATCAAGCAGGCATACGCGATCAATTACCATTCTGTCCATTCTGTCATCAGCGCCTCGGTCAAATTAAACAGACCAACAGTTGTATGTATACAGGGGCGTCACAGCTGTGGTGTCGTGTCACAGTTTTGTGGTTTGGGGTTGAATTCTAAACTCTTATTGCTATCTTCCTGTGCATGTTTTTCCCTGTGCCCTGAAAGTTTTTTCAGTTTTCTCCCTCTCCTAAAACATTCCCCTAAGTTTATTCGCTACAATAAAAATCTTTATTCCATCCTGTTCGGTAGTAATTTGACAATTCTGACAATTGCATAGAAAAATAAGTGTAAAGTATTCCAGAAATTCTCAATATTAAGGAATTTAATTGTGTGAATTTTTTAATAATGCGTCTGTGAACATTTGAGACTGTTCGATGCAGGCAAATTGCACTTTCTGCCTAATTCCTGCACCATTATCTCATTTTTATAATAATGCAGTATGCTTATTTTCACATTAAAGTGCATCAAATCATATCAAATACCATGTTCACAGCAACATTGATTAAAAAAACAAAACGGGTTTAATTATTTAATGAGAGTATATTAAGTTTTTTTTTTTTTTCCAAAGTTTTTATAAGAGTGTGATAATAATGTAGTAATTAGAAAGTGGAAACCAATAAAACAAAAAATCATAATAAGAAGCTGAAGAATAAGAAGCGAAAGCCTTGTAACTTCTAAGCCTTGTCATCTAGTTATGCTTTTTAACTCCTACTTAACTGGATGGAATTAAGATACTTACTTGTATTATTAAAAATTCTAGATGTAAAATGTGAATGCATTCACAAACAATGCAGCAGATTCACATATTTTGGTTAACTTTTTTTAATGAGCTGCAATACAGTTTCCCTGCTGCTTAGAACAAGTACTCGGCTTTCACTGTTCCGATCAGATCAGAGCCAGTTGCACCTTTAACTGGGTGGGTGTGGCTAACTTTTAGACTCTTCTAAATCAATCAGTTGAGCCATAAAGGTTTAAAGGAAGCCGGTTGTGCAAAATTCACATTTGTAATTTTTACTCACTTATATCCGCTCCCCAAAAGAACATGAGGGGGGGAAAAACATTCCCAGCTGCTTGTTCTTTTTCAGTTTTTGTGTTGGCTGTGGCTTAAATCAGGCAAGTAGATTCCCCCCCTAATGTGACCTCATATAAGAAGTTACCCTCCCCAACTGTTTGCTCAGCTCTACTGTTCTCAGGTGGAGAGTGGCTCAGCAGTAGCTTATTTATGCAAACACTAAAATGGCATGCTTAAAAGATGAATGAAACAGAGGGAGATTGTGATATGAAAGAATGGGGGATATTTCAGCTGGGGCATTAACAGAAACACATTGGGGGTTGTAAAACCTGTGATAACTTGTTAATAAATAGTATAATGGGAACTTTAAGATGAACACCTTCTTGTTACATCCACTATAAGAAGTGAAAAATTATAGCAGAAGAGTGATTTTAAAAAAAACCCTGCTTAATTTTTTTTTTTTTTTGATTCACATTATATGTATTTTTAAAAATATTTTGATAATTAATATTTTGCTTCTGGATATTATTCATTTAAATCAACCTTTTGTCAGACTCCTTACAGTATATCTCCCTACCTTGCTCACTGTAACTGTAACCGTTACCGTTTTATTCACTGGGATAAAGTGGGTAAAAAATAAGGACGCATATTGAAACTGAATTGGTCATGTTGAATATTCCATTATTTAAATTTCAGAGCAGTTTTACATGTATTTAGCTCTGGCACTAAGAGTTTGGAATGAGTTCATGTGAATCTCAAAAGCACTTGAGGATTTTGCTTCACTTCAGTGCCACCGCTTCTTCCTCAGACTCAGCGGCAAATCCTCTCAGTTCCCACAGATTAATAAACACAGATCAGCACTTAATGATGGACTAAACTATATTATTACTTTTTTTCCCCCCACCACACAAAACTTCTATGTAATGCTTACTAAGTATCAAGAGATGCTGTTGTGTGGGTGGACAGCACATGCCTTTTACTAAACCCATTTGGTGTGAGTTCAGACTTAAGTTAAGTTTTTTTTGTTTTGGAAGTTTAGCCTTTATTCGTCACATATACATTACTGCACAGTAAATGTCTTTATTATTTGCATATCTCAGTTTTTTTAGTATGCTGTGGACAAAGCACAGGATCAGGCATTATCCGGAGCAGACAGGGTTACGGCCTTGCTCAAGGGCCCAACAGTGGCAGCCTGGTGGAGCTGGGGCTTGAACCGTCGACCTTCTGATCAGTAACTCCAAGCGCTGAGCTACCCTTACCCCTTGGCATACCCCTTGGTGTGCTTCATTCCTCTTTTTTGACTTGCCCATTCTTTTACATTCAAAACTGAGATAACATCCACATGGGATGGCTGGGATGACTTTTCTTTTTATACCACTTTCCCTAAAACGGCTATAGAAACATAAAATAGTAGACACCGCATATTGCCTGAGACTTTCCTTCATTCCTAAAGCCAGCGGACACCTGGGGTGGAAGTTATGAAGCTTGCCAGATAGAGTCTTCTCGATTTCCATTGTGGCTGCATTACAAACAACATAAAGCTCACTGGGAATGTAACTCACACATCTGTGAATGAAACAAGCATATCTGTTGGAACACTGCAAAGGTTGACAGATAAAGCCTGTTGTAATAAACGTTCTGATATTGTTTTTAGACCATGATATTATATTAGGAATGGGCAAAACTTAAAACACCATACTGGTGTTGTAGCCAGATTTTAAAGGTCCCATATTTAACAGGTTTTTTTTTTCAGAAGTCCCCCCGAATGTACTATTAACCCTCATGTTGTGTTCCGGTCAAATCTGACCGAAGTGTCCTCGGACAAAAAGTGCAGTAAATTCTATCCGTTTTTCATGAGGTTTAATGACTTCCGTTATACATATATATATTTTACCGCTCCTTTAGAAAAAGAAAGCTCACAACCATCATTGTTTTTCTTCAATGGAGGTTAAAACAACTGCTGCAAGTACATTAAGTATTTACTCCTGTATATCTAAATTGATCTTGTCGAGCTTGACATGTCCACCCAGTCATAGTGAAAAATTAATAAATATAAATACTTTTCAGAACTTCAGAAATATGTGATAAACAGTACACAGTCACCTTTACCACTGAATCGCTTTGCTAACTGAAGGTCCACCATGTGATCATTAAATCGGAAGATGTCCACCCAGTCATTAATTAATCGTATTTTTTGCCATTATCTTATTATTCGAAGACTTTTCACATTAACTAAAATGTATTATTGAGAAGGGGACAAATCATGTCGAAAATATGCACTTTATAATCACTATGCTACGAAAATACCTTTAACTTGCTCATAAAATTTCTACATACGTGCTGGAAATTAACCAACGTGCATTTATAAAAGCCTAAGGTTAATGAAATTATTATGATGTTAAATGGAAATTGTTATTATTATTATTATTATTTATTTATTTATTTTTCATTTTATAGTGAAGTATGATGTACTT
>JAOVVB010000043.1:22363244-22373961 GCA_028570985.1 Heterobranchus longifilis
CCCTCCCCCCTGAGAGAGCTCGGCCAATCAGCTCTCTCTGTGCCTCCGGCTGTGAGAGGAAAACAGCATCACCCGGGCTTCGAACCAGCGCTCCCCGGATGATAGGGCGAGCGCTTTACCACTGCGCCACTCGGAGGCTCCGGGTTTGCTTATTTAATTATGAACGGCTGATTTATAATGTTAAAATTCTGTATTTGACTTACTGGGATTTTACTTTCATGCTTCAAGTACATTAAGACGTAAGAACTTTCTCACATGAGCAAGACAATTGGAAGCTTTTATCCAAACATCATATCGTGTGCGATATCGATTAACAATATCATGTCCGATATCTGTTAACAGTATCATGTGCGATATGGATTAACAGGATCATATGCGATATCGATTAACAATATCATATGCGATATCGATTAACAATATGTGCGATATCGGTTAACAGTATCATGTTTAATATTGTTTAACAATATCATGTCCGATATTGGTTAACAGTATCATGTGCGATATGGATTAACAGGATCATGTGCGATATCAATTAACAATATCACGTGCGATATCAGTTAACAGTATCATGTCCGATATCGGTTAACAGTATCATGTGCGATATCGGTTAACAGGATCATGTGCGATATCGGTTAACAGGATCATGTGCGATATGGATTAACAGTATCATGTGCGATATCGGTTAACAGGATCATGTGCGATATGGATTAACAGGATCATATGCGATATCGGTTAACAGTATCGCGTATGATATGAGTTAACAGTATCACGTGCGATATGGATTAACAGTATCATGTGCCGTATCAATTAACAATATCACGTGAGATATCAGTTAACAGTATCATGTGCAATATGGATTAACAGGATCATATGCGATATCGATTAACTATATCATGTGCGATATCGGTTAACAGTATCGTGTACGATATGAGTTAACAGTATCACGTGCGATATGGATTAACAGGATCATGTGCGATATCAATTAACAATATCACGTGCAATATCAGTTAACAGTATCATATACGATATCGGTTAACAGTGTCACATACAATGTAGACAAACAATATAATACCATATCATACCACATTATTTTGCAGTGTCATGTGCGATATAATTTTGCATTGTCATATGTAATATCATTTAGCAATATCTACTTTTGTCTATTTTATGTTTAGTTTGTGTATTTTTATATACTTTATTTATTACTTAGTTTCATTGTGTGGATATTTTTCTACTCTCTTTTCTCTTGGAGCAGTCTTTAGAAGGATTTTTGTCCGGGAAAAATAAAGTTTTATCTTACATTATCTTAAGATTAAGATTACTTTGACTTTAACAAATTCAGTGTAAACAATCTTAAAGCAAAAGCTGGTTGTTGAGTTCAACAGTTTTGGAATATGTAGCTTTTATGATTTATGAGAAAACTCTATTGTATTTAAATTCATCACCAGCATTAAATCACTACACCCTTGCTCTTTCTACATGAACCATTCATTGATGAGACTGTTTAAAATGTCATGAAATGTTAATTAAATCATTTTTTTGTTCGTTGTGTTTGGTCACATTCATTTTATTTCAAGATGGACAAAGAGGTTTTTGTAACAGAAAGTGAATAGACAGATGCACACTGAAAAGCCAAGGCATTAAAAACCACCTGTCTAATATTTAGTGTTCCTAGTGTGTTCCCAAAACAGCTGTGACCCATCAGGATATTGTCTTCACTGGACTTGTATAAGTATGCTGTGGTATCTGGCATCTCCATGAAATCAGATATCCAATTGCTAGTTATCCGGCATTGGGATACATAAGGATTGAGATTTGTGGGTTTTAAAGGTCAATTCAACACCTTGAACTCCTTATCATGTTCCTTAATCTATTCCTTATCCAATTTTTTTCAGTGTGCCTGGACTTGTTATCCGACATCCTAAAAGAGGATATTGCCATTAGAGAATTTTTTATTTTTTTTGGTGTGTATAACATTTAGCTAGATGGTACATGTAAAAGTAATACCTGCATGAATGGGAGGACCCAAGGTTTCTAGCAAAACATTGGCCTTCTTCCAATAGTGCATGCTGGTGCCATCTCTTTCCCATGAAAGCAACACTCCATGCCATTTACATGATATAAAAAAAAAATGTTGTTACTCAGATTAGGCCAGCTTTTTCCATTTTTTCATTGTCCTGTTCTGATGCTCGCAAGCCCATTGTAGGTGCTTCTGGTGATCAGTATGGGCACTCTGTGTGTTTTTACACCTTTATATTATGGCTAGCATTGCCTTTTTCACCAATTTACTACATCCTTCCATAGAATTAGACCTGACAGGCTGGCCTTTACCCCCCACCCCTACATACATTTCATGGACACCCAAGACTCCAATGCCAGTTAACAAGTTATTCTTTCTTGGACCATTCCATGCAGGTAACACCCCAGAAGACCTGCTGTGTTGACCCACTTGCACATTTTTCCTCCATCCAACAAATCCGCTTTAAGAACCAAGTATTTATGTGCTTCCTAATGCTGTATACCCCACACCTTAACAGGTACAATTGTAACAAGATCTCTTCACCGTTCCATGGTGTAAATACTATGGCTGATCACTACATGATGTTGACAAACATAACTATATGCAGTTAGAATTATTCTTTTTTCTTCTTCTTCTTCTTCTTCTTACAGCTGATTGACCCATCTAACTCTAATTTATAATATTACCATTGTCACTCTCATCGTTGCAGATAAGAGGCTGGTGAGGGACAGCAGCATACCAGAGATCACCAATGGTTTTTAGAGTGCCGTGTTGGCTCAGGGACTCAGCTAATGAGTTTTATAATAAGCCTCTGAATCTCTCTGTTGTCTCAGTATTTGTTCTAAGAAGCCTCTGTGAATTCCCCATCTGAGGTGCCCCATTATGGTGGCTTAAAACAAATTTCATGACTCAACGGCAGACAAGAAAGCAAACGCTGTCATGGCGCCAATGAGCCGAGGAGAATACCGAAAAGCTGCGAATTTTAAATGCTCCCAGAGAAACTGTTCCTGATGTATTACGTATTTCATCAATAGAGCCCAGTTTTTACTTGTGTCTGCCTCACTGTGACAAAGTGCCTTTGAAGTTTTTTTTTTAATAAATAAATATTTAAAAAAAAAATCTATATATTATTCAGTTATTATAATTATTAAATTGTGTTCCCTCATGCTCCCAGATCCACTCTTTCACAGTTTGAATTCTGGATATGCTCTCTGCTCTCTGATACTCTGTCATTCATTACGTTAAGATCATCAGCTGACTTCATTTTATTGCCACATAAAGTTGCTGAGCCTAGACCTGAGTGAAGCAACCAAAGATCTTAACACTGCCTGCAGAGGTTTGGACAGTGGTCCTGATGTATGATTAAAATGCCCACCGCTTTGGCATAGGGTCAATCTGAACTCATCATACCACATGACCTTTTTTCCATTGTTCCGAAGTCTATTCTTTATGCAAATTGAAGCCTTTTTTTTTTCTCGATAAGCCTCACTAAGAAGTGATTTTGCTATGGCCACACAGTTGCTTAGTCCCAATCCTGTTTATCACATTGTGTGCGTATAGAAATGCTTTTATTTTCATTATTAAACATAGATATCGTTTTTATCATGAAAAAAAGTCAATGATTTTTCTTCAACCACGTTTCTTCCACAAAGTTGACAGTTCAGCATTATGCTTCCAGGGTTTGATAGCGTGTTTAATGTTTCTAAACCTGGTTCCATTACTTTAGTTCTTTTCTTCGTTTGATGCAGCCCAGTAATTTGAGCCCTCTGATATGGTGACCTTTTTTGGCAACAATACATAAGGCAACAACACATTATAAGGCGGTTTACATTATAATGGGGGGAAAGTGTGACCTCAGTGACAATGGTCATGGTATGGTTCTTGGTGCTAGACGAACTGGTTTAGAGAACTGCTGATTTTACACAAAATAGTCTATTGTTGAACAGAACAAAAAAAACATAACATCCAGTTAGTGGGAGTTCTGTGGGCAGAAATGCCTTAGTGATGAGAGAGAGGTCAGAGAGGAATGGCTAGATCAAAGTTAGTATAACCCTTCTCATTTAACCTCTATGTACCACCATACTGGTGCTGAAACTGTACAGTTTTAATGATATGATGGCAGAACACCCAATCTCAAACCCGAAATATTGACCAAATGACTTTTTTTTAATTTTTATTGATGGCATGATGAAACAATATAAAATTTGTTATAAGAGAATAATAAACATATACAGTACTCATCTACTGTATATCATTTACTCTAAAATATCTTGTTATATGATATTGTTATTAATATAAAAAAAATAATAATAACAGTTTCTAAACAAACGGAACATGGGACCTTTTGGCATATTCAAGGTTTTGTACACCTGATACTCTAGGCAATAGATTTGTGATTTGTCTTCCCCCATACAGAGCTGTCCCAGATACTGATGATAGAGCTGATACTCACCTGGAGCACTATATCAGTATCAAAGCAGGCATGATTTTATGCTCTGAATGCCTGTGTTGTTGCCTGATTTGACATTATAGACAAGCACATGAAACACAGCGACTCAGTTATGAAGGAAAGGGGAGGAACCTGGAGGGCCACATGGCTTGAAGCCAAGGTTTTTCTAAATAAAATATCGTTCAGACTCAGATAATGCATGAAACGGAAATATTTAATTATTTATTGTGTGGCCCAGTACCATTTGCTCCATGGACCGGTACCGGTCCGCGGCCCAGGACCACTGATGTACAGTACATGTTAGTCCAGATATGTCAGTTCTTTCAAACAAGGCCTATGAACTACATATTATCTAGGATGTCTCTCAGTCCTCTTTCTCCATAATGAACCATAGAGAGCCTGCTCCTAAGGAACCAGACTTGTCGTATTGATTAAGTTGTTGCTACATACTGTTCATCTCAAGGACACTTTATTCCATCCCTTTATCTGTAAAGTAAATATAAACCTCTTGGAAAAAGTAAAACCCACACAGTACTTTGTTACTTTATTATTTTTTTTGTTTTTGTTTTTTTTTGCACTTTCACTCGTTTAAGACTCAGTGTAATGTAAAAGAAATATATAACCAACAAATTTGAACAGGTGTCCTTCTCATACGGCTAGGTAATATCACAAATAGGGCTGAAAGTTTCCATAAGCGTAATAGATTACTTTGATTACATAAATACGTGGACTTGTGTGGAGTGCTTCGATGCGTTGCAATGTTTATGCTCATCCCCTTTTATGGCACCGCATGGTGAAAATGAGACTTTATCCCCAAAAGCCCAAATCCAATTCTTTAGACCAAATGGTCCACTGCACGCTGTGTGAAACTGTAATGGGCTGCCACATCAGCTCAACTGCTGCATCTCAAGAGAAAAACAACCTGGGTCTATTGGATCTACAAAACAAGAAGGCATCAGCGTAAAAAAAAAAAAATAATCACAGTTAATAATCTCTTTCTGATTCTGATTAATCTAATTAATAATCAGTGAGTGGGCCAATTGATAAGTGGTATCTATGATTGGGAGTTCCAGGGTCTTGTCTGTTGTGTTTCAGATAAGAACTTCCTAACGAGAAGACTCTCTAAAGGAGGTGATAACGGCTAATCTGGCAATACCGCTTTCCAGCACATTTATTTTTTGTTGTATAGAGCAAACACCATAGATTTAATGTTATAAATCGGTAAGATGGTGTATGCAACCTGTTTACAATCAGCACCAGCTATATTCATATATTATATTAAGAGAATACTCAACACACTACACAACACTATCTATAGTAATTAATAGCAGAATATGTTAAACAGCACCCATCCTAAGTTGGCCTGCCCTCCATAATTAAAAACTTTTGTAATGAATAAGATTTTTAGGTAAAAAATCAAGCTTTAAATTGTTTCTTCATCCATAGATTTCATGGTAAAATAAATGATAAACGCATGAACCATTCCTGAAAGAAATACAGCTGATCTAAGTCGTATATTCTGTAAGCTAAAAGATTACTTGTAGAAGTAGTTATTATATAATTGTAAGTTACCCGAAGGTTTGATTGACTAAGCAGAAAATTATAGTTAGAGTAGTTAATGAGGCAAAGATAGTTGTTAGAATAAACAACTAAACAAAAATAAAATTATTTAATAAATAAATAAATAAATTAAGTGACACAAAAAATATTAGTTGCAGCTTTAAATTTAATATAAATATTGTAATAAATGTATTTTTATTTTTTTTTAAAAATTAAGTTGATTGGGTTCTGCAAAATTATATTTTTAAATGGCTTTATTAGAGTTTATTTGATTTATTTATTTATTTTAGTTGTTTAGTTTTTTTATTGTTATTTATTTATTTATTTTTGCAAAAAAAAAGTAAAATTGTAATAAAAAAAAAAATGATGCACACATTTTTTTTAAAAATAACATTACTTTCTCGTTTTTTTGGATTTTGCAACTGAAAAACCAATGAATGCCCTATAGAAATTTCTTCGTGTAGTTATAAAATTTTTATTTCCTACCCTCACTTTTCTTCTATAGTCCTTCATAACGTGTTCAGTCATGCAAAGTCAGCATGAAGAGATTCTTAGGCTTATTCTCTTCCACTACTGCAGACATTGTCTTTACTTATAAATAAAATAAAGCTCAGACCGAATTTTAAAATAAACTAAATATTGTAGTGGAATGATAACTGTGATGGGAGATGTGTAGACCTATAATAATGTGAGCTGGTTATTCCCTGCATATTGCAGTGTTGATATTAATTATGTGACAAACGATAGCTGTAGTCTAACACATACATCAAGAGATCATGAAAATATTAAACTGTTTTCACCATACTTTATGTACTCAGTATCTAATAAAACAAACTCTGCAGAAAGAATTTAACCCGTTTAAAGATTAGTGCATAACTAAAGATTCAGTTCTATAGCAGGGGTGAAGAATTTACACACCCAGATGTCTGGACTAGTCATTTCTATTATTTACAATTACCTAGAGTTTATCTTACAGTAATTTACTTCAGGGTGATGTCAGATCTTTTTAAGCCGTATCTCCGTAGATGTAATATATTAGCCATGTGTATTGTACGCTGATGAAGGGAGACAGTTTCAGAAGAAGGAACACAGACGCAACTAAGTAAAGTCCAGCACAAATTTTTCATAAAACTCTCTTGCAAGTAAATGGTACGTAGCTGCCAGACTCCAAATCTCATAGACAAAAATTTATCAACAGCTTGCTGACTTTCAGTTTAAGCCACATTAACATAATAGGAAACTTGGGAAAAATCATTGAAAAGTTTTATTATTTATTTATAGTTTTAAGATTTATTTAAGTAATTAAATTTTAAAAAGTGAAACTCATATTATATAGATTCATTCCACACAGGATTATATATTCCAATTGTTTATTTCTTTTCATTTGAATAATTATGACTTACAGCTAATGAAAACCCAAAATTCAGTATCTCAGCTCCGGAGTGGTGCACAAGATACGGGTCAAGGGAGTGGATTGGCCATGCTCTCACGCTGCACTCTCATCTTATGAGCAGCAGTTCAAAAAAGATCCTGTCAGTTGGCATGATGGCCTTCGCCTTTCCTGGTAATTAGCTGTTGCCTCCATTTTCAGCTAAATTTTATTTGCACAAAATATCTATCCAGTAACCTGGGGCATTTTATTTTGAGAATTATTTGAGTGTGAGAAAGACCTTTAACCTTGTGCAGTTTTGGAGGATGTTATTTAATAGTCCTTAATTTATGAACATACAACAAAATGTTACATTTAAGAAAAGTTACAAAAATGATTCAGTATATGGTCAGTTATAATTATTAAATAGAAAGAAAATCAAATTTCAAAATAATAAATAAATAATAACAATACATCCAAGTTACATCAGTGCATAAGTCCAAGAAGTGCATCAGTGCATCTTTAAAATGAACGTGGCTGAGTACATAATTCTTAAATAATATTTTTTCCACCTAACTGTTTGCATCTTCTCCCTGTACTTGGTGGGTTTCCTTTGGGTTCTCCAGGTTCCTCCCACAGTCCAAAGACATACTGTACACGTTGGGCTACAGTAATTGCCGTTCCTAAATTGCTCGGTGTGTGTGAATGACAATCAAGCATTGACAATCAGGACTACAAAATACAAGAAAAATGAATAAAATTGGCTGTAACCTCAGTCATCTTCTGTTGCCTTGGAAATGGTTTTGATTTTGATTCATTTGATGTACTGTAAAAACAAATGTCTTAATGAACACTTATCTAGGTATGACACCCAGCAACACAGCCTCCCATTTCAGAAAACAAATCATGACTTGCTATTAATAATCACAATCTTTCATCATATTTCTGGAACCAGAGGCACGGCTGATGTCTGATGATGTGTCTGATGATGCATACACTGAGATAGATGAACTGGTTTGTTCACTGCTGAGTTGAAACTCGTCAACAGGTGATATCCAATCAGGAAGTCATAAACTGGCAGCGAGGAAGCAATGGAATGCAATTCCAGTGCATTAAAATATGCGCTTCGGCCTATAGTTGTACAAATGAAATTTAGGCTGTATGTCTATAGTTAAAGTAGGTGAATGTTGACACTCTGTCTGTAAATATGTTCAGTTCAAGAGGACAATAACTGAATAAAACAAAGGTAATGATTTTAGTCACATACAGAGCAGAACGGTTTAAGGAGTAGGAGATGTACCATCTGGTTATCAACTGGCATAATTCCCTGTTTTTGATGCTAATGGAATTAGAAATTAAAGTTGAGTGTGTCATCAATGCTAACTGACAATCTTTTAAAGTTAAACGCACGCACGGGTTTAAGCATATTAGCAAAAATGAGTGAAAACCATTTTTAAAAGATTAAAGCTTTTTTATTTCTTATGTTCTTTATGTGTACGACGGCAGCAGGGCTTAGTGGTTAGCACTGTCGCCTAACACCTCCAGGGTACAGGTTCGATTCCCGCCTCGGGTCTGCGTGCATGGAGTTTGCATGTTCTCCCCGTGCTTGGTGGGTTTTCTCCACAGACTCCGGTTTCTTCCAAAAACAGTCCAAAGACATGCAGGTTAGGCTAATTGGCGTTTCCAAATTCCCTTTAGTGTGCAAAAGACTGAGTGTGTGTGTGCTCTGCAATGGACTGGCACCACGTCTAGGGTATAACCTGCCTTATGCCCTACAGTACGTCTCCTGGGACTGGCTCCAGACCCCCCGTGACCCTGCATATAGGATAAAGCGGTATAGACGGGACGATGTTCTTTATGTCTCAGTTGGACCCAGCTGTGAATATTTTGACTGCAATAGTGACTTGCATTTTTGGGAAATGATGATGACTTCTGGAGACGTTCCATGGAGACATTTGTGCTGAGATTTCCTGAGCTACATCAGTTAATCTAGTGTTAAGGAAAATAACACCCTATAACTTTACACATAAAGGTGCCAGTAATCAGAAGGTTGAGGTCACATGGCAGAACAGATGGATGCCACATGCTTGAGTTAGCCTTTAGCTCTCACATGGTGAAATGTATATTTTGATTGGAATTTGCCTCGCTTCTAAATTGCCTTGGCTAAAAGGAAAGCCAAATAACAAAATGTTAATACAATCAGTTTATCAGCCAAATGTCAGAAAATCTTTAACTGAGCTTTAAATCGAGCTTTAACTTACAACCATTGAAATGCCGCCCTACACCGTCTAAGGATCATTTTCTAACCAAATGTAAATGTGTAATTGATTTTTTTTTCCCTGTACATTTGCCCTCACTGAGCTTCGCTATATAACCATAGAGATCTTGGTCTTTACGCTTGACCTTTAAAGCAGTGAGAAATTGAGGTCATTTACTGTGGCAGTCCAATTATAGCAAACCCCTAGTTAAATTCAACACAAAAGGTCTCCAGAAGGTTTGAAAGTAATAACAGCATTGAGGCAGCTGACCAATAATATTCTGATACTGGCTTGTACACTGATCAGCCATACTATTAAAACCACTTGACTAATATTGTGTAGGTTTCTTTTGTGCTGGCAAAACAGCTCCAACGCATTGAAATTTGGACTTCACAAGACATCTGAAGGTGTGCTGTGGTATCTGCCACCACGATTTAGCAGCTGTACTATACTGTACATTGTGGGGTCTCACAAAGGGTCTTGTTTATAGACAATTTTAGCAGTGAACATGGGTCAGCATGGGAATGGTTTGCAGGAAAGTGCAATGAACTATTTGTTCTGACACCTTCTCCAGCATTAAGTTTTTTCTGAGCACTTTTTTGGGGATTGCACTAGACAGCATTTGACAACCCTTTGCTTTGCTTCGCTCATTGACGGACATTTTTTAAACCACATAGTTGATGGTTTATCACTATCCTTCAAGGTTTAAAATAAAAATTTCTAAACCAAATTTCCATACATTTAGTAATCTCCTTAGTTGTTTTCTTTGCTTGATGTAGCTTAACCAAATTGACTAAAACATGGCTTTTTACTTGGCCAGGCAGTATACATTGGGTTCCTGAAGTACTCTATGCACAAATGATTGAATTTTATAAAGTCACTTTAACCCACAATTGGAAACTTACAAGTGCCACCTTAAAAAAATTTTGAAAAAAAAACCCCAACATTTTTGTACAAACCGGATTCCAAAAAAGTTGGGACACAATACAAATCGTGAATAAAAACTGAATGCAATGATGTGGAGGTGCCAACTTCTAATATTTTATTCAGAATAGAACATA
>JAOVVB010000043.1:22390032-22401845 GCA_028570985.1 Heterobranchus longifilis
TTTTTTTTTTTTTTTTTTTTTTTCTTTCGTTTTTTTTTTTAAACTAAAATGTTGTCAGTCCTTTGATGAAACAAATGTACTCTGAGTGAAATATCATTAGGAGTCCCCGGATGTTTATTCATGATAGCTTTCTCTATACTCAGATGGCTCTGCCTTTCATTACTGTAAATCAGTTTGCCTGGCTCTCTGCCAATGATGTCTCATACGTCCACTGTGAATATCCCACACACCCACAGATGGACCGTTAAAGCTCGTGTGTGCTGCTTTTTAATATCTCACTGACCATAAGGTAGAAGCTGATAACAAGACGTTTCTCTCCTACGTTCTTTTTGGAATCAAAGAAAGTCGAACAAAAGCTTCCAATAATAGCGCCACATGCAGTGACTTGATAGCCACCCTGCTGAAAAAAAACGCAGCTTGTGCTGGCCATAATGACTCAGCCATCTTAGTCACTGTAGATCTGTTTTTATGTATCTATTATTATTTTTTTTATAGTGACCAGCTTTACCAGTAGGGTTTACTAGTTTCAGCATACTCTATTCGATACGATATACCAGTGAGGAAACGACAGTAGCTCCTTGCATTACTAAGCATGCATTATATATTTTCTTTCTTGTACTCGATTCGGGCTTTCATTATCCGAGCACTCTTATTTCCTCTGAGTATTTTTCCCTTCTGTGTGATTGAACTTTAATACAGTAACGAGTGCGAAACTAGGACGCTACTCCACATGCAATACTGTAGCGGGGCTCATTAACAAGACAAACCAGGTAAAGCCTCCCACACAGTAGCCGTAGTGCGCTTTGGGTTTTATCACGGCTGCGCCACATACGGTGTCCTCATTTAAGTCATGTAATACATCATCCGCAACCGTATGACTTTCTGCTTCCTTGGTTTGCTCATCTTTTTCTTTTCGCGGACCTTTTCAACGCTTAATCACCTCTGTGTGCTTGCATTTATTTTTTTTCATTTTTTTCCCCATCTACACATACTGATTTTTAAGTTCACTTTGTTTGTCTTGGCCCCATCTTCAAGGCTGGCATCAATAGCGCTACTGGGTGATAAGGTCAGCCTGCTGGGAAGTGATAAAGCAGATACACACACATGCACGTGCACTCACACACATACTCTTTCGCTCACTTGATGGAAGACAGCCCTGTGTGTGATCACTCAGTCTGGGACCTGACCTAATCAGTCTCCATAGCAACGGGTGCAGGTAGGCCAGACTCCCCTGACTATCTCTGTGAGAGTGAGCCCGAGGGAGAAGTCCGTCTCAAGCAGCCAGGTCTCTGATGATCAGCAGAAACCTAATGGGGTTAATTGCCTCTCAGAGGCCAAGGATTGTGAGAGTGATTTTGCTGCGATGAGCCAAAAGTGAAGCCTGGGTTTCCACTCTGTAGTCCAGAACCTGTACCACATTGGGTTGCATTTGCCCTTTTGCAAAGAGCCGCTAGCTTTTCTCTCCCTATCATGAGTTTTTTTTTATTTTTTTTTTATGTTTTATCTACACATAGTGAGATGAAAAATACTTCATCCTTAGCCAGTTGGCTGTAATTAGTTCGACAGTAGAAGAAGAATGAAGTCTGGGGCAGGTATGAAAAAGACTTTTCCTTCTTCTCTTTTAACACAGAAATGCAGATTAGGGAGCCTCCGTTGGATCTAATTAATGCACTGAGATTGCTTTTTTTTTTTCTTTTTTTTTTTCTCCAATTTGCAATTTGGTTCAATGAGAGCATCCGGTTTTAATGCTTCCCAGACGTGCCATTGTCCATGTTTTGAGCAGTCGCTTGAAAAGAAGGCTGGCTTTATTGGGTTGGTTTTGCAGTTTTATGGTCCTGAAATTAAACATAAGTCACAGACTTCATAACGTTGTTTCTTTATCCAGATTGTGAGAGAATGCCGTGAAATGATTGTAGTGTCTGTCTAATAAATGGGAGTTTTTGAACACCCTGCATGATTATAGAAGATGCACTGCTTCATTCGCCAGAGCCGACTTGTACCTCACATCTTATTTCCGCACTGAAATAAGTCCTGTAATGGTTAATGAGCAAAGCTGCTGCAGAAAATGGCAATTTCCCATTTAGCCTTATCTGCTGTCTTTTTATCTTCCTCTGTTTAATTCTGTCTCTCTCTGATAAAGGTGTACATTGAAGTGTTACTTTCTTGTCTCTGTGCCTCTGAGATACTATGGATTAAAATCAGGACTAAAGAGAAGTCTGTATGATATGCCCTTGGCTCGCTGTATCTTATAATATTCTGAGCACATTTTCTTGTTGGCTTTTATATATAAGACGTTTGGAAGAGCCTCCTGAAAAGGACGTATTGATGATAATGATTTTAAAAAGACTGTAAGGCTGCGTTATCATCAGACCTCCTGCTGCTCTTATTGATAATCCAAACACGTATTTGTGAAAGGCTAACATACCGTATGTATAGATTCTGTCATTCTGTATTACATCTTTGATGTTATCGTTATACCTCAGTAAAAATCTTATTCAATATAAAATAGCTTTTTGTGCAGAAATCACATTACTGGGTTCATAAAGTCATCAGTGCCGCATTTTGTTTAGTTAAACGTTGTTTAATAACAGTTTCTGTTCACTCACATTTGTCTGTTCAAACAGTTTGTTTAATCACATTCAGTTGTGTAATCACACTTTATTGAATTGCATTTGGTTTGTTTACTCATATTTGTTTGATCATGTTTTGTTTAATCACATTGTCTTATTTGTTTTTCTTTGTTTAAGCACTGTTTATCACATTTAGTTAAATTACATTTAATCGTTTGTTTGTTTGATCACGTTAATTCCGTTTTATTGTCGTACTCATTCTTCTATAATCGCTTTTTATTTGTTTAAATTGTTTAATTTCATGTTAAATTACTTTGTGATTATTTACTCGCATTTTGTATGTTTAACTAAATAGTTTAATCACATTTTGTTAAGTCAAAAATATTTGTGTAATCACGTTTGCTAAATGACTGTACATTTAATATTACAGTAAATTTTTTGTAAATTTAGTTTGTATAATCACACATTTCACTTACATTTAATTAATCGGTCACATTTATGGCCACACTTTATCAATTTTATGTTATACTGTATATTTACTCACCCCACACATGTATTGCATACATGTACATTGTCAAGGCTAGTCACATAATGGACCTTAACTCTGTGATATTTTGCCAAAAAGGTAACTATGCACATTAATATACTAACAATTGATTAACTATAATCTTATCCCTGTATGTTGAGTTTGCTTAAAAATATCAATTTTAAGATTTTTTTTTTTTAACTAGCTTTGCATTAAAGCTCTTTAAAGGAGAGACTGGCTAAACTTGGTGTTACAATACTTGTAGCATAATTAATTAGATAATCAGTAAAACATTGCAGTTACGTTTGGCTTGCACTCTTCTCAACGAAAGATCTCTGGGTCAGATCTGAGGAACTACTGGATTACTCTGGATGTTTCTCATTATGGGATTAGGAGTTCAGGAGTTCAGCAGTGGGCTTCATGGAGGCTTATTACAGTAGTTAGCACTGTCGCCTCGGATCTCAAAGTTCCGGGTTCGATTCCCGGCTCGGGCTCTGTGTACATGAAGTTTGCATGTTCTTCGTGTGTGTGGTGGATTTGCTCCAGATACTCTGGTTTTCTCCCACAATTCAAAGAAATCCATTCCCCAAGTCTCTCCGTGACCCTGTATACAGGATAAAGTGGTATAGACTATAAGTGAGTTCAGCAGTGTTTGGTGTAAAATAACTTTGAAGTTTAAACACCACTTATGAGTTGACCTAAAATTCACAGTTTTTTGTTTAGAGTCCCTTCTTTCTTGACATCAGCATCTAGTAACTTGTATAGTGGGTTTTGACATTGTGTAATGTACAGGGGTCATATGAAGAATTCATTTAAAGTATAAAATGTCACCCTGCAAATAGGGAAAGCAGTTAGTCACGAAAATATTGGTGTCCAGAAGTCTGGAGATGCCCAACTAGGCTTCATGTTTTTGAGCTTTGTGATGGAAAAATCTTCTATAACAGCAACTCTGACAGTGAATGTTTTTACCAGTTATGGAAGGAGTCTCTGGTCTCAGCAATCTGTAACTGTCAGTGAGTTTACGCTTTCTAGTTTCTGTGCAACATAAGCTTTTTTGTGTCATATTGTCGTAAAGAAAAAGCCAGGCCGTTGAAAGAATGCCTGTTTATTCTCCTAAGTGTTTATAGCTGTTATAACTTAAGTGATAAGGACCAAGATGTTCCAGAAGAATAAATATAAGCAGTTAATAATGTAACCTTTGTAATCGTTGGTGGGTTGCTGTGATCTAAAAAGAATAAAACACTGTGGGATATACGGTTCATCATGTTTTATTCATTACTAAAGATTTTTTTTTTTGCTAGATCACAAAAAAAAAACATGAATGAAGCAGTCTGTTGTCTGCCACAATCCCAAGCTCAATTATCTTGGAGCTTGATAATAAAGGCTGAATAATTCATTTTTGTTTGTTTCCAGGCAGTTAAATGTCTAGTTTCAGGACATGAACCACCAGCTAGAGTAAAATACTAACCCTTTTCCATGAGCTCTTTCCAGACCCTGATCTTTGGGCTATCTCACATAAATGGTTTTATGTTGTCTTTCAGCTTGGCGAGGACACCTTCAATCGGGCCAAGCTGCTCAACGTGGGCTATACAGAGGCTCTAAAAGACGCGGAGTATGACTGCTTCATCTTTAGCGACGTGGACCTGATCCCCATGGACGACCGCAACCTTTACCACTGCTACGACCAGCCGCGCCACTTTGCCATCGCCATGGACAAGTTCGGATTCAGGTAACAAGAGAGGAGAGGGAGTTGTGCAGGAAGTGTGTGTCTAGCAAAGAGATTCTTCATTTTCAGTCACTTTCATGATGTTACAATCTTGGTGTTCCTGGGGGATAAAATATTTTTTTTTTGCTGCAGTTGGCTGCCTGGACTTGCAAAGTTACACAGTGAAAACTGAGTATTTACTGTGTTTTCACCACATTGAGCTGAAGTGTTGATAGTGTCCTTTTTGTCCCCCTATAGCACATGTTTATAAAATTCTTTCTTCTACTGTATGATTGACATAATATCAGACATCCCTGGTGAACACTTGATAATGATCATAAAATGTAAATTCAAAAAATGGCGTCTGACATTTAAACCCAGTTCCAGTCGGGTCTAGCGAACTCCAGGCAATAACTTTGATGTAACATAACTATCTACTGTCTTTGGTTGAATTTTTAGTGGGGAGATATTTATGAGACATGTGGTTTTATAAAGCCCTTTAAAAACAAATGTCCTTAAATAAAATCTAGATTACTATCTACATACGAATTTAATCCGTTCTGGAGGCGAGTTCTTAAAGCGAAATTTTGTATTGCGAAACGCATTTTCCCACAGGAAGTAAATGCAGATAATCCATTCCAGCCACCCAAACATGTTACCAATATTACCAATTTCCAACACTATAATCATACTGTATGTTTGCATATAAAAACAATTAAAACATTTACAAAGGACATTGTAAATGATGTAATGGAAGTATGGAATAAATAAACATTAAACCTCACTGAACTTTAATTCATGATTCCAATTGGCTCCAGGTGCTTTGAAAATCAAAACTGAATGTGGCACCTTTTTTTTTTTTTTTTTTTTTTTGCTACTAGTCTTGGCAACATTCCTGGGACCCATAATGCTATGACTTTAATAGGGCTGCGCGATATTGGAAAAAAACGACAGTGATGTATCTTTTTTTCTCTCCGATATATATTGCAATATGTAGAAATACAGTATGTTCATCAGATGTCTTAAATTGCTCAAAAAAATATAATATAAAAATGAATTATTCTAGAATAATTTTGCCTTATTTCGACTTCTTATTTAATACGTTTTGCCATATACAGTACTGTATACAGTATGTATAACATATGGCCTTTTAGCATTATAGCATCTGTATATATAATGTATACACAAGTATATTCTACAGTATGTGTAGGGAAACACTGCCCTGCATCATACCTCCTGCAATATGACTATTGTGCATGCACACATCATGATGTTGATGCTGAAACTATGTATCGTGCAGTCTGAATATTCACTAAATATTGCACAAAATGCAAAAAAAGACTCACAAAAAATATATACTGTATAAACTTGCTTTGCTTGGCTTGACGCATGCATGAAAATGATGCAAAAATGACGCACCGATGCAAACAAATTTTTAATGGCTTATGCACATACTGTACGCAATGCTGTGAGCCAGATGTAGGCACAACGTAGGCACAAGCCGGCGCTTGGTATGGCTCGGTTCGGCTGCTCGTATGCAGAAAATACTTTGCATGCCGAGGTAAATTGTGCACATCACTAAATATTCTAAAGTTCGATTAAGTTTTATGTATATAGCACATTTAGCATTGGGCATTGTCACAAAGCAGCTTTACAGAATTAAACATTTATGGAAATGAGTTTAAAAAGTGTGAGGAAATGTGTTTCAATCATAATTATCAGATTGTCTCTGATGAGCAAGTCGAGGGCGACAAAGGCAAGGAAAAACTCCCTGAGATAACAATAGGATGAAACCTTGAGAGGAACCAGACTAACTGGGAACCCATCTTCATTTGGTTAATATCAGATAGCAGGAGTTTATCTGCAGCCATACTGAGTGTTAGGAAGCTGCCGATTCAGTATACCAGTAAGGTGTTTAAGGTAATAGGGTTCACTTTCGTTATTGAAGGCTCAGATACAAAACTGTTTGTGGAAAGTCAGCGACTATGTCTATAAAAACCTCTGATCTAAACTTTAGCTCTGAGTCTGTGATATCTGTCTTATAGGCATGTATGGTTAAACACAATAAAGGCACTTAATGAGACACAAGCATTGTGTAAAGCTGTTATACAGGGTGCATGTTAGAGGTGTGAATCAGAGGTAGACTTTTTGCACTGTGTGAAATGAATAGTACGGTGGAACCTTCGATTGCGAGTAACTGCGAGCGTTTTGCAAAACATTCAAAAATTTTTAAAACATTTTTATTTAATAAACGAGCCGTGCCGTGTACTGTTTACTATAACATTGTGACCAATTGTGTGTGCACGCGCTTGCGTAAAGCATTTTTTAAATTTTGTGTTCAAGTGTAGTGACTGTTCTTTAGTAACTGTACTGTGACAACGGTCCCCGTGAAGAAGAAAAAAAGTTAAAAGGCTGTAGCAGTGCGGGAGATGAATCTGTTTAGAGGAGTGATTCAGAATCCAAATCAAATCAGTATTTGGTGTGACCACCTTTTGCCTGCCAAACTAGAATTCGCCATCAGCTCTTTTAAGTACACTTGCACACAGTTTTTGAAGGAACTCGGCATGTAGGTTTTTCCAAACATCTTGGGGAACTAACCACAGATATTTTGTGGACATGTACTGTATGTATACTGTATCTCAAATCCTTTTGTCTCTTTATGTAATCCCAGTCTGACTTGATGATGTTCAGATAAGGTCTTCTGTGGGGGCCATATCATTACTTCCAAGACTCTTTATTCCTCTCTGTGCTGAAGATAGTTCTTAATGACATTGGCTGTATGATTGGGTCATTGTCCTCCAGCAGAATAATTCTGGGGCCAATCAGATGCATTCATGAAGTATGTGCCTGTATTTCTCAGCATTGAGGACACCAATAATCCTGAACAAATCCCCAACTCAGTTTGCAAAAATCCAGCACCAAACTTGCCAGGAACCTCCACCATGCTAAACACTTTCCTGCAGACACTCAGCATTGTCCCGCTGTCTAGCTTTTCGACAAATAACCTGCCTCCTGCTACAGCCAAATTGTTCAAATTTTGACTCATCAGTCCAGAGCACCTGCTGTCATTTTTTTGCCATCCCAGTTCTTTTGTTTTTGCTTTAAGACGCTTAGCCTTGTCTCCTTTTGGGCTGCAATTCTTCAATGTTGACCACTTTTGGCCACACTTCTCTCGACAGTAGATGAGTGTACCTGGGTCCCCTGGTTTCCATCTGTTCATCTTTCGATGTCAAAGGGAATTAAGCATGGTGTGCCTTATCTGCTGCATTATGTATGTTTCCTTGGCTGCATCTAAAGTCCTCAAAATTGCCCATTTAATGAATGGTTATGAATATTACCTCTGTTCCCTAAAGGAGAGGAATGAGGTATAACACATATCTTATAGGATATCACGCCCTCTCGTGTCCTGGCGAAGCCACCTATATTTACACCGTATAGGCAGGCTAACCTATGGTGATGTAGGCGCAGCCCCGCCATACATATAAGCCATCATCACCTCAGTTTGACAGCCACACTTTGCCAAGCTTAGCTGTGAGGCAGAGCAGCAGTGTGTTGTACTTCGTTCCTCTCCCTCATGGAACAGAGGTTATAGTCATAACTATTCGTTCCCTCATATACCCGCCGAGCATCTATCAAAGTTTGGAACATGCACCCTAATAGCTATTCAGTGCATCATGGACCCCACTGAGACAACAGAATGAGCCACCTAGGAGAGCATTATATTAAGTAGATAGAACTGGACAAAAGTGTGCGGTGAAGACCAACTGGCTGCTGCACTAATAACGTCCACAGACATCCTTTTGAACAACTCCCATGATGTTGCCATAGGCCTCGTTGAATGTGTCTTCACACCCTGAGGCAACGAGACACCGTTGCTGCTATAAGCTAATGAGATAGCTTCTACGTTCCAGTGGAAAAGCCACTGTTTAGACAGTGTCTTACCCCTTACTGGACTAGGAAAGCAGACCAACGATCACATAAGTGCATATTCGTTGTACGCTCCATGTAGACGCGTAATGCACGTACAGAGCACAAATTATGCAACTTTCCCTGCTTCTTAAAAGCAAAGGGAGAGGGGCACTAGCTATGAAGGTCGAAGTCCATAGAGTTATTATCAGTGGAGACAACCTTAGGTTCTGTACATAAGCCACGTTCGTCTGGAGAGTAACCTTCAAACCATTAGCAGCAAACTGTGTCCAAGATGGATGTACAGACAAAGCGTGAAGATAATCCACTTATTTAGCTGATGATGATGATAAAAAAAGTAGTCCTGTCTTATATGTAAGGATTTTTATATCCACAGACTCATTAGTAGACCACAGAGGGCCTCAAGCACTAACAATAAATCCCAAGAAGGAACACCAACACCTAACTGTGGGTTGCAGACGCCTGCTTCTCTTAAAAAACACTTTGGAAAACTGAAATGGGAGAACATTATGTTCTTGCCACCATCGTTCAAAAGCTCGCCAGTTGAAAGCATATAAATCTCTAGTCGATAAGCTCCGGGCCCTTTGAATTGTCTCAACCACATTTGGAGGAAAGCCCCTAGCTGTCAGATTGGATCTTTCAACAGGTAAGCATGCAAATTTCAACAGGGGAAGCGAACGAGTTTATAGTGCAAGCGAGCGAGCCTGTTTATGCCACTATTGGGTTGTCTGTTTTGATCAGAACCTGATAGCCTGTCAAAATCAAACGAAAAATTCTCAGGGCCAAAAATACCGCCAACAGCTCCAGATAGTTAATGTGAAGGCTGCGTTGTTCCTGTGACCACACCCCTCTCATGAGGAGGCATCGAGCGCCCCACCCGCTAAGAGAGGCATCCCACGACACCACCTGCCGAAATGACACCCTGCCCATCTGAAAGCTCTGACATAATGACCCGGGTTCCCTCCAGGGCAGAAGAGCTGACATGCATGATGGAGTCCCCTTCAGCCTCCTGTTGATGTGGCGCGTCACATATAGGCAGTGAGAGCTAACCCAGCGTTTAAAAGCTCACATGTTTAACAGCCAAAAAGCCACTACAGCAATCATAGATGCCATCATCACCATTAACTGCAAAAACACTTTTAAATGAAGTTGAATTGAAACAATTTAAACATAAAAGGGGCAGAGCTGAAATGCGACTTTTCTGTAAAAAATGTAGAGTTAACCAGTTAAACTCTGCAGAACAAGTTGTTCCCAGTGAGGTGAAAAGCATAAGAACTGACAGTCAACTGTGGTGACGATGGCTTATATGTATCGGCATGTCAGCACAGGTTTGCCTGCCTTTATGGCGTGAATAAAGGCGTCTTCAGCCCGGACACGAGAGGGCGTGATATCCCATACGATATGTGTTGTACCTTGTGAATCGACTGAAAGGGAATTACCTTGTATCTTGTTGCTGTTCTCAGTCTTGCCATGGTGTATGTATGACCTGTGGCATGAAACTGTCCTCCACAACCTCACCTTGGTGGCAGAGTTTGGCTGTCCCTCATAAAGTAAGTGTCCTACTCAGCTGTCTCTGTTTCAGGTAATGACTGTATTTCAGCCTACATATGAAATTGATGATCATTAGCACCTGGTTGGTATAACTGGTTAATCATACACCTGAATCCTACAAAATCCTTTACTTTGTGCAAGTGTGCAAGTGTAAGAATTGATGCTTCTTTAAAGCCGAATGGTAATCACACCAAACATTGATTCGATTTAGAATTTTTTTTGTTCTCTCAATTTACATTAAATTGTTTATCATAGTTTATATGAGTTTCATAGTTTATAACATTTCTTCACACCTTTCTACAACTTGTGCACAGTACTTTATTTTTTCAAGGATTTCTTTTAAATGTTTTTAGTTTAAAAACTGAATCGAATTTTATTTGAAAACTGACCCATTAATTGAATAGACCAACAGAAAATTGATTAAACTGCTCAACTGACCAGATGAGTGTAGTGGCATTATGTAGAACAATTCATATAATTATTAAAATATAGACTGTATAATTTGCAATACACCATATGTTTATAGCTAGCACAGGTTTTGTGTAATATATGTTTGAAATCAGTGAAGGAGAAGAGTGGATTATGTGAGCTGACCTTCAGACACACAAACTTAAATTTTTGGTACCGAAGAAATGAACGAAAGTTATTAACTTGAAGATTGTGTAAGCCTTAATAGCTGAGGATATAAAAGTGCACAGGAAGGGTTTCTGAAGTTTGCATTTTAAGGGTTGATGAACACTTAACAGCGTGCCATTTTCCTTTAGCTGAAGATGCAGGTCTTTTTTCATTAAAGTCTATCTTTTTAATATATGACATTTTTTCCTTGCCCTCATCATTATTCTTTATAAGAGCTGAGTTAAACCGTTAAACTGGGTTTAAACTGTACAATTTTAGCAGAGGTTTAAGGACATTATGACCCAACCACAGACTGTGATAATGTATTTTCAGTGAAATCTTATGATTGAGATACTCCCATGATAGACATATGATTTAGAAAATTGCGACATTGCACTGAATCAGCGGCGTTTGAGAAAATTATTGTTATAAGATGTACGACTTTTGGCAGCAAGAGCAGAATTGAGCTGAAAATCATACAGTTTAGACCCAGCTTACTTTAATGTACCACAGGAATGCAAGTTTTTTCTTCATATATTCTCATATCACGGTTATTTCTCCCATCAGCAGATGGGAGCTGGGAGCTGGCTAATGCTCATCCATTATGTCAGAGGAGATTCTAGGCTCAGATTCCTGCTGTGTCTATAACATGCTTGCAAATGTTTTGTCCTAAAGTGCCTATGTATTGCTGAGTTTCATGTTCACCATACTTAAACACAAACAAGTCAATTTAAATGCACTTTGAGCAGTGTTACTGCATGATGATGATGATGATGATGATATATTATTGTATGTATATATTGTCGGCTTCCACGTCCAGGATCTGGGTTCGAATCCCACCATCCTGATCATGTTCTTTTCATGTTTGGTGATTTTTCTCCAGGTACTATGGTTTTCATCCACAGTCCAAACACATGCA
>JAOVVB010000043.1:22430476-22441778 GCA_028570985.1 Heterobranchus longifilis
GAGCTCGGCCAATCAGCTCTCTCTAGGCCTCCGGCTGTGAGAGGTTAACAGCATCACCCGGGGTTCGAACCAGCGATATCCGGATGATAGGGCGAGCACTTTACCACTGCGCCACTCGGAGGCTTTTTTTCATGTTTAATGAAATGGCGATTAAGCCAATGTATACAGTAGCAGTTGCTTTTGATATCTAAGACTAATAATGAACACATCAGTGGGTTGAAAAGGAAGCTTTAAATGCAAAATTCTGGGAGTAACTTTACTCCTTATTAGGATATACTGTATGGACATGTGAAACATACTGTTTTTTTAGTTTAAGCTGAAAGGGAAAGCATATAGGTTTCCAAACTATGTATAGTGGAGATTTTTTATTATTTTTTTTAAAGTAAGGCTATGCTCTATTTTATGTGAGATTAAACTTCCTGGAAAAAGAGATGGTAAAGTGGGCATCGACTGCTCTGTCATTGCTTTGCCAGGCCTGCCATCTGCTGGCTGATGATGTTACAACAATAAAGGAAATGGAAAAGCTTTTTTGGATGTAGATGATGTCCCATCAGGCCATGGACCTGACATTTTCAGTTTTACAAACAATGCCTGGCAAAAAAAATTTATTTATATATATATATATATATATATATATATTACAGCTTTAGAACAGTCAAATGGTCTGTATCAAGTACCAAAAACTATGAAGGACGTTTGAAATTATTGGAATTGGGTTAAGAACTGTCCAACACATTATTAAAACCCCTAAGGCCTATGCTGAGATTACTTAATGGAGATTACTTAAACATTTAGTACTGTAAAGATGCATCGTTTAAAAAAAAAAAAAAATCACATTTATATTTAATAGTGAAAGTAAGAGCAGTTCCACATGCACATTGTAATAAGAACTCATAGAACTGGGACTGAACAGCTGTGTGGCCAGAATAAAACCACTTGTTAGTAAAACTAATCAGTAAAAAAAAAAAACCACTTGAATGTGCTAGGGAGCATTGGACTTTGGAACAATTGAAAAAAAAGTAATGTGGTCTAATGAGTCCAGATTAACCCGATTCCAGAATGATTGTGGTGTCAGGGTAAGAAGTAGCAGTATTATGACCTGGGGTTGCTTCAGTTGGTCAGGTCTAGGCTCAGCAATGTTATTGTGGCAAATAAAAAGTCAGCTGATGACCTGAATATACTGAATTGCATATGGACATTTGGTTCCCTGATGGTACACGCATATTCCAGGCTTCAAATTGTCTGAAAGACTGGTTCTGGAATTGTGAGGAATCATTTACACATCTGGATTCACCACCATAATGTACACCATCATCAAAACTTAAGGTGGTCAATGAAATATTGGAGTGTTTGTCTTTTTTGGTTATGTATGTACTGTATGTATATATGTATGTATGTATGAATTATTTTACACTGCAATTAAACAGATCAACAAGCAATGTGATAAAGGCCAATAAAATCTGGTTTAAAAATAACTGATCTTTTACAGGTGTTTAGAACAAAAGTCATGTGTTTGCACTGACGAATAGTACGGCAATGATGATGCACTATTTTAAACGCACCGCCATTTTGTGATGGCTCTTAAGAACATCCACAACATTAGATGATGAAAATATGCAGCAATCCTTCTTTCCTTTTTTCGTAAATCCACTTAAAGTTTGCTCTCTTGCTTTTTTTTTCTCCCCCTGACAGGTTTAATAAAATCCAGAATACAAAGAACACTATGAGGAAGGATGGCATCAGCTCGCTGACGTATCGCCTCGTCTCCATTAAAAAGTACCCGCTCTACACCAACATCTCGGTGGCGATTGGCAAACCTCCTCCCAGACCTCTCAGAGGATAAGACTTCGGCCAGGTCCACACACACATACACACGCTAACACACACACACACACACACACACACATGCACTCACATATATACATATACCGCCCATGGCCGAGCGCCTCTGTGTGCAGCAGTGATATGCTGAACAGGTTAGTTCTCAGGAATACACTGGACCTTCTGTGCATTTATGAACACAAATCCACCCTTGCAGATGCTGACTCCAGTACCCACACGCAGTGATGAGGGACATGAGTGGAGAGCACAGACAGCCATAGCAATGTGGATGATGCTCTAGTAGCCCTTCTGGTCCAACCTGGGGGACATGAATAAACATTGTTTCTGGGCACAATCTCAAAGGAGAACCCTGTTCACTTGATGTAAATCACTTGGAACATTTCAGAAACGAATGTCTTTTGTATCTGCACTGGACCTGCTGCAGCGTTCAACTCTGTTTCTCGTCATATCTACAGAGATGGAGATGATAAGGATAATTAATCAAGCCTGTGCTTGAACAAGCCTATGGATCATCTTCTTTGTCAGTTTTTTTTTTTCCTCTTTCTTTCTTATTTTGTATTTCTACTCTTCCTGCTCTGTGACTTCAACCACGGAAGCACCGATTATGCTGAAAGCTTCAACATGTCAGTGACCTGATTTGAATAACGAGCCCTGCCTTTGTAGGTCCAGAATTGAGTAAAAAGGGATTCTGGGAACTCTCACTTGGAGGCCGAGGGAATCCTGGCAAAGCTGTGCATGGTCACCGCAGTCAGTCATTTGAAAACAAGATTAGTTTTTTTTTTTTTTTGGTTTTGTTTTTTTTTCCTAACTGAATTTTTTTCAGCCTAATGCATCTTAAACTTAATTGCCCTGTATGTGAGGTCATGCTCATTCAAGACCACAGTGAACTATTATCAAAAACTAGAAATTAAATTTGACTTGGTATGCTTAATTGACTTGTGCTTTCACCTTTTTTTTCCCATGTACTGCCTATGCACACTATACTGATGCCTTCAGACATTTTATAAGGTGCTTAAGTTGTTTTTTCTCCTTTGGATGTTGGTGTTAAGTTTAACCTTCTTCTCCTGTTGCCTTCTGTTAGACCCCCCTGTCATTCCTCATTACTGACATTATATCATAAATGACCACGGTCTCACCACGGTCTCACCACGGTCTCACCATGGTCTCACCTTTTGGAGCAAACCGAATTGTTTCCAAACCCTAATTGTTTGGAATTAATTGCAAACCCAAATTTTTTTTGCATTATTCCAGATCAAGCGTTTCTATAACAGAGAAATCGTTAACATGGCTAGCTTAATGGTCACACGACTGACACATATTTACAGTACAAGCTGGCTATTGTGCTTATTATTATATTTATAATATTACGCTACCACAGCAGTGTGGAATTCTCAATCCTGATTGGTCAGAAGGTAGTAGAGTCAGGCACAAGACAAATCACAGGGATGTTTTATTATAGAAAGAGTTTAATCAGAGACTGGTGTGGCTGCATAAATGGATTAATAGCCGTGTATAATTGTTATTACTGTAAAGTTTTCTCTGAGGAGACATATATGTACAGTAGCTTTGTTGGAGGGAGTCGCTGTTGTCCGCACTTGTAACAGGTTTCTGAAATAACGTGCATTTCAGGGATGGAGAGCTTTGTGGTTTCTCAGTAACATGACAAGCTGGCTTTTTTTTCTTCTTCTTCTTTTTGTCTGAATCATGCTAAGAAAGAAGAAGAAGAAAAAAAAAGTCTAGTGAGGAAGGACTGTGTCTCTAATCTAATATGTTTCGCAGGCGTTCCACAACATTAAATACGATGTATAAGTATGACATGAACATGGTGTTCTTTAATGAATAACAATTGTTTATGTCGCTGTGGTATAAGAGGAAACAAAACAGTTCAGGGCATGCTGTTGTTTTTGGGGGTTTTTTTTTTTTAGTTTTTTGGAAAATAGTCATCTTCAAGTAACGGTTGAATTATTTTCCCGTAACAGCACTTCCTGTCATGTTTTATTCCTTTCTCATAATATAATATTTATAATACTACACATATATTATCCTCATACAAATATACAGTATACCAAAGCTTATCAACAGTGTTGCTATTCGACTGTGACGCAAATGTAGCTGACATACAGTTTGTGATAACCCAGATGCAAAAATCGATTATATAGTGCAGAGTAAATAATGTAGGCCTACATACAGTATAACACAAACTCGAACATGATACAAATGCAAATATAACGTTATAACGGCGGTAACGGACATGACAGCATTATAGTCCACTTTGCTTTTAAACATATTATTCTCAACAATATGACTTTAAATATAGCACAGACCATCTCGTCGGGGGGAAAAAAATGATCGTAATGTTTTTCTTTCTTTCCTGTTCGGAATAGGAGGAACAAGAGCATTACATCATCTGTTCCCCATAGCAGCCATGTGTGGGGTCTGTAAGATGTAATGGGCGTCATTCTTTCTTTTTTCCTTCCTTTCTTTCTCTTCCATCCTCTCATCAAGGCTTATGAATCCAAGGCCGTCTGCAGCGTCCTTGGTCCTATCTTCGTGCCATTCTTCCTCTTTTTTTTTCTTCTTCTCCATTTTGCTGTGAATTTGTACATAATGCGACAGTGAGGAATATAACGAGATCTGTCTGTAAGTTAGAATAGTGAAATATATGATATATAGTGTGCTGCTGAATTGAATCTACAGTGTAGATGTGAGGGTGCACAGGTTTTTGTCAGTCTGGAAAGGCAGAAACATTCTGTTGAAATATAATCTCACTGGGGTTCATGAAAGAATGTGTTCTTTTTATAATCATCTCCATATCATTGCTGCTATTACGCTCATGACGCTAGCAAGGCAGTCGTCTCGTTACTGTACGTGGTTCGCACAGCGCAAGAAAGAAAGGGTTGGCTTTTATCACTAATTATTCATAATGCACAGCTCGAGAACATTCTCCAGGATGATACCGTTTTTGTTAGGAGCTTCGTCCCATATGTCGAGCATTCTCCCTTTCTAATGAAGTAGCGCACTGTGTGTAGCTCTCGCTCCCTCTCTTGGTGTTTATGCTTCCCTTTCCTCTCATCTCCTCTCCCGGCCTTTGTTCTTTTCTCCTCATCCATCCAATCCCACCATCCTCGACTGGAGAAAGTGAACCTTACGAGAGAAGGGCAGGGGCTCTCTGAAAATATTACACCTGTAAGAAAGAAACTCTGGTCTTCAAGCTCTGAGTGGCTTTTTAAATACCTACTGGATCTACTTAGGTTTTTTTTTTTTTTGATGTTTTTTTTTTTGTACATTGAATGTCAACATATGGTTCTATGTAGAATGCGTTATGTCATATCGAACTTACTTTTTGTATACAACAAATAAAGAAGAGCTGTTGCTTGGAAACCTGTGTCTTCCTCCTGGTGCTCATTTGCTAGTCTGTTTCATCGTTACAGAAGAGGGGAAAGTGTGTGTATCTCTGTGTGTGTGTGAGAGTGGGTGAGAGTTTAAGGTGCCTCAGACTGTCATGGTGTTGACAGTATCTCACATTAAGGGGACTTGTTAAATGTTGAGGCGCCGTTATGCCAGTGGAACTTATCAAAGCAGGAGTGAAAGTGTTCTAAAGTGTACCGTCTTATAATTGCACAATTTCTATTTTTTTACAGGATAAATTCAGCATATGTCAGATACAACACCCTGTTCACTATTTACAAGGGGCGTTCAGGTCAAACCGGGGCATGCGTAAACATTGACATTTACAGATGACTTCAAGCACAGTACGGTTATGAGACTCTAACCACAGTAAAGTATTTGAATGGTGCAAATGTTTTACAGGAGGTCATACATCCGTGAATAACGATCCTGGCCGAGGTGGCTCAGAGCCTACTGCAGTCAGTCATGTGGACATTCAGCAAGTGGAACACCAAACTTTTATCTGGGAACTGTACACAAAATTATTCACAAAGAACACACGAAGAGAGCTGGATCCCAGCAGGGAGACATCCCCCATACAGTCCTGACCTCATTTCCACATTTAAGGAGTTCCTGGGAGGCCAGCGTTTTAGATGTAAAGCAAGCAGACCGATCATGGCTCTGAACTGAGAAAACTTTCTACCTTGATGGTATCCCAGCGCTGGGATAAGTGCATTAGTGTTGCAGGGGGATTATATAGAGAAATAAAGGGAGTTTTACTCAAATAACTGTTGTGTTTTTTTGCTCAAAAAGATTATTGCTGTGTATTAAATCCATATACTGTAGGTTTTTATTCCAGAAACTTAATTTTCTGCAGGCTAATATATGTAAGAACTAGATATAAAAAAATAACAGTGGATAACAGTGTTGGGGTGCGTTTTTGGGCTAAACTGTGAATAGTACATGCTTTTGGACATATAATCTAAAATAACTGAACACTATGGCTTAAAATTAAATTCATGGCTTGAATTTTTGACAGACAAAATAAGTCTAGAAGATTTCCATTTTACATCCCTAGACAGTCAGAGGAGGCATTTCACTGCACATCATACTGTGCATCCTTGTGTGTGTGTGTGTGTGTGTGTGTGTGTGTGTGTGTGTGTGTGTGTGAGAGAGAGAGAGAGAGAGAAGGAACAATAGATTTTGATTGGATATTTCTTACTGTTCAATTGCTTACTGTTGCAAATTTTTGTCAAGGATATCAAATGTTATGTTAATGTTTATTAGATACAGATCCTTATAATGTTTCTAAATTGAAATTCTATACTTACTATAGAATCAGATTTTCAATTATAACACCGATATATAGTATAACATATACACTGATGATAGATACTGTACTGTATTTTACCTTTAGTTTTTATTGTGAGACAGAGTGATTAATTATTTAAAATGAAGCTTTTAAGTTGTTTCAGAGTGAGAGAACTTTCAAAATGATTATTTTGCAGACTTGGGATTTCTCTTAATTCTAAGGGTATGCAGATCCCAGGTGAACTTAAAAGGTTGCTTTTTTTAACCATTGTATGAAGAAAATTTTTCGTTCATTCCAATTTTCTGCAATTTTTTTTTTTTACTGACTATACTATGTATACAGGATATAAATCTTTAACAAAAAAAAGCCTCAAATTAACTGATTGATTGATTAATAATGAGCAATTAAAATAAACCTTTAAATTAAAGTACACAAACATTAAAATCTAATTCGGTTCCTGGGTGATGGGAATGAACTTCATGCGTACTGTTGTCTATTCAATTTGTTAAGCTATAAGAATCTCAAAGTGTATAAACAGAAGAAGTTAAAGAAACATGGCTACATTTCTAGCTGGGTGAAGGTGCAGAAAATCTCGAAATTCAGCCACATATTGCCAACTTCCAGCTTCATTTACATCCAATATTAAGACATGGGTGTGGTAGAGCCTCCGGGATCAGAGTTGGAAATCAACATTTTAGATGTATACACTCACTAACCACCTAATTAGGCATATGTTGAATTGACTATGACTATGTAAAAGGCTTGTTTATTTGTTCGGGTGTTCATTAGGATATTTTGTCACATGTCTAATTGATGTGGGTTTATAAAACAGGAAAAGCTCAATAAACATATTGGGAGAAAAAATACAATAGGTATGTTCAACTGCTATTTTATGCAAATAGGATTATGATTCAATTATTTGTCACATGTACCGTACAGCACAGTCAGATTATTTTAGCATACCCCATTTAGGAAGCTGGGGTCAGCCAGGGTTCAGCACCCCTAGAGCAGATAGGATTAAGAGCCTTTCTCAGGGGCTCAACAATGGAAGCCTGGCAGTGCTGGGGCTTGAACCCCCAACCTTCAGATCAGTAGCTCAGTAATCCTCAGCCTTAACCAATTGACCCGCCACTGCCCTAAAGTTGCTTCCCTGCACGGGAATCGAACCCGCTGCACAGAGATCGCCGAATCCTATCACTACACCAGCGGGGACTCTAATCAGCCAATCACTCTAATAAAATATCTAATCAGCCAATCACGTGGCAGCAACTCAGGGCGTTTAGGCATGTAAACATGGTCAATCCAATCTGCTGAAACTCAAACTGAGCATCAGAGTGGCTGAGTGAAGTAAAAAAAAAAAAAACACAAAAAAAACTGAAGCTTGTTCATTTAACTTTAAATCTAAATCGAGACACTACAAACTAATGTAGAGTAAAAAAAAAAAATCTAGAAATCGAGACAAATTTACTAACACTGGTTTATTTGTCATTTTGTACGTCAGGACATGTGACAAGTGATGTGAACCAACATCTACGAGATATGGATGCTGATTTACATTGTTTAATAAAAAAAAAAAAGGTACATTTTTTTGGGAAAAAAAAAAACATTAAACAGACATTTTATGCATTTAAAAATGTAATGCTATAAAGCCCAGAAAACAATTAATGAAACAGACAGTATTTGGTACAGTTTTATAAGGAAATTTGCTACTACATTGTATTGCACATCCTGTAGAACCAACCACACTTATTTTGTTTTCATTTTTGCACATAAAATCCAGCAGCTTCCATTTATTTTTTTGTCTAAAAAGTGATCACTTACAGTAGATACTGTATTATGCTGCTTTCTTTTTTGGCATACAAATGTTTTTCTGTACTTTTTTTGGTGGAATTCTAATGCCTTGAATGTTTTTGTGTCGACTTAATAATAAAGTCATACAATTTAAACAACTTTATGACTAAGTTTGTACCACAAAACTCATGGTGCCTTCAAGACTTTTGCACTATATTGTATATTAGCCTCTTCCATGCCTGCATGGGATTGGAGTAAGCACTAAACACATACTGTAGTGTTGTATTCCTTTTGCTTTTTAGGAACCTCAGGTTTAAACTCAGTTCTTTATTATTATTATTATTATTATTATTATTATTATGGAATTGTTTAGTTTCTAATATAAGCATTATAATGTGAGCAAATAAACATACATCAAATGTTCAACAGTTGTACATATTTTTGGTTTCACACATGTTCCAAAGCAAAATCTGTGTTTTTCTGAAGAAAGTTGCCATTTCAGAAAGGTAAACATTTTGGCCTGCTTTAAGCAAATAGAATTTTTTAATTACTGGAATTGGATTAAGAACCATTCAAGAATTTTTTTTTTTTTTTTTATAAATTATTATTATAAATGATTAGAGATCACTTAATCACTGTGAAGTTGCATTGTAAAAATGAACATTAGGAATTATATCTATGTTTAATAGAGAAAGTAAGACCATTTCCACACATTAAGAGCCACAACACACAACTGAGACTAAACAGCAGTGTGTGCACTTGGTGTGAGACTAGGCATGGGGAAAATGCATAAAGCATAAAGATATGACTTTGGAGCAATGTGAAAATGTTGTGTGGTTTTATCTTATTCCAGAGCGGGTAAGAAAGGAAGTCATGTACCCATTATGTTTTTTTTTTTTTTGGCCAGGCATTGTATTTACATGTAAACATTACCAGCATTAACTGCTGATAAAAGATATTGTAATCCATTACCAGTTCTAGCTCTATGGTATGGTATAGTATGTATGTATGTATGTAAGTATGGTTTATATGAAGTACATAACTTTACTTACTGTACAGTATATCAGACTTCTAATGCAATAACACTAAACAATATTCAAGAACAAAAGAAAGACTGTATACAGTATGGCATCCAATTCACAGACTCTTACTTTCTGTGGTTACTAAACTATTTCTAACACCTACAATAGGGTCACATAGTCTGTTTAACATAACCAGAAATCAACAATTACTACAAATACTATACAACCAAGTAATCACCTCTGGTTTTGTATAAGGTCAAAAATATCTCCTATTATTTTTGAATAGCTGCTTTAATATTTTTGGAAGTCTGCTCACAATTTTATTCCCACTACAGTCTACATACTAGGGTTTAATTTGGGATTATCCCTTGCATAGCCAAAGCAACATTCAGCCATGTCATTTAACATTTAACCTTAATATCAGGCACGTTATACAAGACTTGTGTTTGTAATCACAGAGGCTACAATTAGCTGTGCGAGCACAAGCCATCTTCTGCTTGAAATCCAGGTCGTGCTGAGCTTTACGTTTTGGTTAATAGAGAATATACAGTATGGGTTTTAGATTTTCCCTTTGCTAACTGTGCAGTTGTGGAGGCGGGTGCATGTGGCCACTCGGTTGCCCTTCCAATAGCCAGCATCCTGCCCGTCATGGCATCGGCATTTGGTACAGGAATCTACCCACACTGCCTCGCCTCCAGGGATGATCTGCGTCTGAGTGTCATCCACATAGCAGTTGGGCCCTAAAAATGAACAAAAACACACACTAAGTGGGTATGCACTGGAAATGTATTTATAATGGGTATCATTATGACTAACTGTTTCTTTAAACAGTAAAAGCTACAAATATTTAAAACAGCAGGGCTTACTTTACAAATACATCCAGGTCATGAAGTAGAGGATAACAATAATTAGCATTGTATAAGCTTGTACTGTGATGGTAAGCATTGTGTTTCTTACTAACAATAGCTCTGATAACTCAGAATCATGTGCCACTCCAACCTAAGCAGTGTTGGCACCTTCCATAAAAACTAACAAAAATGAATTCATAGAGCGAGCCGTGGTGCGACTGTACATCAGGTAGCTCCTAAAATGAGTCATTATTTGGATTTGCTACTCTAAATTGCCCACAGTCTAAATAGATGTGTGTGTGTTTTGGGAAGGGAAGTGCATGAAACAACATGCTTCAGTTGCCTCAGTACCATTCTGTGGCAATAAAACGAAGTCAGCTGACAACCTGAATGTACTCTACAGTGGTTCTGGGTAGACAATCCTTTGGTACACTGGGTTTTAAAATCTTGCAGACGGGCCAGGCCAGTGGGGGTGGAGTGTTGTTGAGACTTGCTCTCTCTACCATGCCATCGAATGACAACAAGTAACGTTAAAGTGCCTACTGTAGTTTGTCTGAAAAAAATATTTTGCTGTGATTGTTAATAGGCTGCTAGGCTCTAAGCAGTAGCCATCCTTTCTTGCAATGACATTGCTAGCGTAATTAGCATGCTTGGTGGAAAAGTGGCAGCTGATTTTTTTATTCTTTGTACAAAGAATATTGTGTTATGTCATTGTAAATATTGTGATATTGTACAGTTTCTTGGCAAATACGACATAAGGTATTTGATCATAAAAAATATTTCGCTGTTCACTGCTTACTAAAACTCGGCACTCACTGTCAACTTTTCTTTGTTCCATTCATTGTTAAGTAGTGAAGAATAAATATCGTGTATGAATGATAATGTGAAGAATGAATATCGGTGCAGAGGGAGGATAGACTCGCCTTTGGCAAAGGTAAATAGTGGAATCCACCAGGTATTGCAGAAAAATCCTAAGGCCAATTTTGTAAATACTCTATATTAAACAGCCTACAGTACTGTATGTTCAATTCAATTCAATTCAATTTTATTTGTATAGCGCTTTTAACAATTGACATTGTCGCAAAGCAGCTTTACACAAT